>PVIR01020741.1:0-30350 GCA_004026965.1 Petromus typicus | reverse complement strand
TATGGAGTGCAATCATGATGTGTATATTTAATGTACCAATAAAGATAATTAAAAAAAAACAAAAACAAGGTGCACCAAAATGATTCATGTTGTTATCATGTCTGTAGTGTTCATAGTGCAACTATCAAAATTTTACATAAGACATTAAAATTGTTGTTAACATTCCTATTGAAGATCCAAAATTCAATATAAAAATGAAAAATTCCACCCGTATGACAGGTTACAGAAAGGATATAGGGATACTAAAAAGGCTACATATAATTAATTTCATAATATGGCTATTGATTGTAGACACCTGAGTTTTATTTGCACAAAATCCCATTATGAAAATACCACAAAGTCCAAGCTAATCAAAAATTCCAAAATTTTCTCTGAAGCCTTTGTGATTTCCATTATATGTATCATTTATTCAATGAAATATCAATTTATGATTCAATTACACTACATAAATAATTACATAATGTTTCTACTTTGCATTTCATTTTTTAAAAAAAATTTCAATATTTATCGGTACATTACATATACACATCATGATTGCACTCCATAATGGGAACTTGTACCAGCATAAGACACAACTCAATTCTCATTTTTTTTCCCATAGCCCTACCCACCCTACCGCCTCCCCGTATACATAAAATTTGTTTCCTTACTTTTTGTTACAATCCCAACATCCATTTCATTGAAAACATTAATTATATATATTTGCTTCAAGCTCTATATAATTATACTGAAATTTTGGATTTTTGAAAAATTCATCTGCTTTCTCCACATTTTGAGATATATGTATTTTTAAAAGCTTGTATCCTATCCTAATAAATATTTTTTAAACTCTTTATTTATTCTAGATAATAGCCCTTTGTCTGACAAAGAGCTGGTAAAGATTATTTCCCATATTGTTGCCTGCCTTTTCACTCTGTTTGTGGTTTCCTTTGCTGTGCAGAAGCTTTTTAATAGAATGAGATCCTATTTGTTGATTTCTTCTGCCAGTTTTCATGCTATAGAAGTTTCATTCAGGAAGTCTTTCCCTAAGCCAATATATTCAAGAGTTTTACCTAACCTGATTTGAAGCAGGCTTAGTGTGTCTGTTTTAATGTTTAGGTCTCTAATCCACTTTGATTTTAGCTTGGTACATGGTAAAAGAGATAGGACTAGATTTAGTCTTTGCCAGGGTAAAACCCAGCTTTTCCAGCATCTTTTGTTAAAGACGGTCTCTTCCCTCTATTGAGGATTTTTGTCTCCTTTGTCAAAGATGAGGTAACTCAGTGTATTTGGAATTGTTACTAAATCTTCTGTTCTACTTCACTGATCCTCAGGTATGTTACTTCACAGGTACCTTGCAGTTTTTATCACAGTGGCTTTATAATATACTTTCAAGTTCAGGATCATAATACCCCCTACCATGTCCCTGTTGCTTAGAATTGTTTTTGCTATTTTTTTTAGATCTGTGAAATATGCTGTTTGGAATTCAATGAGGACTGCATTGAATCTGTATAGTAGTTGTGGGAGTATAGCCATTTTGATGATATTGATTCTTCCAACCCAGGAAAAAGGGTGTATCTTTCCATTTTTTGATATCTTCTTCTATCTCCTCTTTCAGAGTGATGTGGTTTTCAGAATAGAGGTCTTTCACCTCCTTTGTTAGATTTATTCCTGTATATTTCACTTTTTGGGGTGCCAATGCAAAAAGGACTGACTTTCCAATTTCTATTTCAGTGGGTCTGTTGTTTCTGTATTCAAAGGCTATTGATTTTTGAGCATTGATCTTATTTTTTGCATCTAAAAATGTACCCCCTTAACATTAAAATGGTTGTGTTTTAATTCTTGTAGCTAGTTATATCCAATATTCACAAAATGGTTGTTTTGTGTATTGCTTTTAGCTAATTTTAGAAAACTCAATTATGAGATATCCCACAATGGTTATTATGTGATTACATGCTGAAAAATTTTAGTAGTAAAATAACTGAGAAGGCATTCGGTGAGATGTTGTTAAAAATACAGATATTAAATGTATTCTTTACTGAGTGAAAATTTTAGGGAAAAAATCTTCCTTATACTCAGTAATGCATAAAATATTCAAATATAATATTTAAGGAGACACATGTACAAAAGACAACAGATTATGTTCAGTAGCACATTGTAATGATAAAATAGAATTGTAGAATCAAATAATTTGCATTCAAAATATTTCCTATTATATGATATGAAAATTACTTAAGCTCTGTGTTCAGTACTTCTCTTTGCTTATAGGTGAAATTTGTATAATTATCGTTCTCACACCACAGAATGGCTATGATGACAGAATGGCGTAAATTAACACCTTTTGAAAGAATAGAGAGAAAAAAAAAAGTACATATCAATCCACATATCTTGTGTTGTGCTATTCCAATCTTGAAACCTGGGATTCCTTACTAAATGAATTCTGAAAGAAATGTACTGAGTTTTAAAAGAAAGCATATTTTTCTACAAAAGAAGAAAAAATTTGCATGCCTCACAGAGAATGCATGAAATTGGAAATGTTACACATTTGGAAAGGGATCTGAAACCAAAGAATGTGTTTTAAGTAGCTGCATTAATGTGCATATATTTAGAACTAAATTTTTCTGTTCCTAAATTGATTTATAGACTCACTATTCTCAGGTGATTTTCTAAAGAAATGGATTAAATATAGACCAAGAATGTCATCTATATCCTATCCCATATGGGGGTACTTTTCCTCCTTTTTAAAGTAGTTACAAGTAAAAAATTGAGCAAGGTAAACTTATACTCAGTTCAATCCCCATCATACTGACTTAAAGGGATTGTTCCTGACAGTACAAAGGTGCTTTTTAAAGTGATGAGCTTCCTTGCTATAAACTCTGTTTAGTGTTAGCTTATTCCACCTAATAATGCAATACAAAGTTAGTGTTGAAAGTAGAACATACAGCTGATGAACACTATGACTCCAGCACACTGCAAGACTGTGGAAGAAAATGTGCAAACCTTACCAGCATAGGCAGTTCATCAATTTAATAACTTGTATCAGTTTTTTGAAAGTTGGAAAAGAAAATAATTTACACTTCTGTAATTTAGCAAGTAAGGTTTGTTCAAGTTAGAGATTCTTCTCAATTCACCAGATCATAAAAGAAATTAAAGTTTAGATTAATATAAGACCAAGACTAAAACCAAAATTCAGTTAGATTGTATTGTCAGAAATGAAACAAATACCAGTTGCTTATAATAAAAAGAATGGAGGTCCACAATACAATAAAATAAAAATATTTACAGTTTTGCTTGAAACTATACACATGAAAGCTATCATTGATTTAAAATATTATTTAGCTCTTATTATCAATATATATTTGCTAAAAAAGAAAAAAAGACAATATGATAACATAACTATAAAAATGTTACTTTGTTCTTAGATTGTATAACAAAGATTACCAGCATTCCAATAGACTGTGTATTAGTCTTGTGAAAATCAGTGACTATGATATGCATGGTCCATTTCTTATTTCCTAGCAACTGTTCAAAAATGTAGCGAAACACTACCATTATAAAAAGTCAGTATTGTTAACAGATCAAACACAATGTCCTATAATCATAATCCTCTTCCACAAACATTTGATGAAGATCAGTTGAGGAATTTTAATGTTAGAGATATAGGGTGAATATAACTGCAGCTTTATGTCTACTTTGCATCCTTGTAACATTGTACTTGAAATGGCTGAAGTAGGAGTTGGAGATTGGAAATGAACAGTTATGAATAAGAAGATGATAACATCAGCACTTGTTACCTTACATGAAATATTTGAATATGAATATATATATATATATCAATGATTAAGAAAAATGAGCATATTTATTAAGCATTTATATTTTAAATCTATTGGTGAATGATAAGTTATAAGCAGCTGAGTGATAAAATATCCAATTATTTATCTATAAATGTTGTCTTCAGCAGGATGATTAATAAACAGAGACTGAGGAACACTAGCATAAATCCTGATTTTAGAGAAATCTCTTATTCCCTTCTTTTGCAACACTGGCTTGTTTGTGTCAATATATCCATATTGTGATAATAAATAATTATTGGGAATATAAAGGTTGAGCTTGAAGAAAGAGTATACACTTAAATTTTTGTTTAGTTTCCTTGGAGACTCAGAAATGACAAGTATATGAATTAGTATTAAGGCTTCCAAAAGGGGTACAGGCAATGAGAATCAAAGATGACCAAGCTTAAAACCCTTTTAGAGACCAATATGATGGCATTATGCATCCCAAGGGACTACCAAATACTGGTGGGAATTGAACTATAACATACTTCCTATTAAATGAAGTGAATAATAAATATTATATGCAGTTTGTCTCATTAGCGAATGTTTGTGTCTTTTACTAGGGTAAAATTTTATTTTATAGCTTCTTTAATATCTTTAATGTCTCTTCAAATAATGATGGCATCATAGTACAGCTGGATTTAGAAAATCGGACTGGGCACTTTCTATACTACCAGTGAAAAACTGAATGATCTCTTTCTTAAAGATTGAATTCAACATAATAATTTTGTCTCATCAAAGAATAATATGAATTATATACAGTTATATTGCATAATACATTACTTGTATAATTTTTAAATGAAATTAGAACTTACCAAACAGGAAGCTTAGAATTGCTATTATTTTGTTTTATTATATCATTACTTTTATCTCAGTACTTTTAGGAATCTGTTGAGATGCAAGTAGCCTGATAAAATGAATCAAAAACCACAAGACAAGTTACAGCTTAGTGTTTAACAATCTCTTAATTGTTGACATAATTGAGTGGGATCATTAAAGTCAGTATTTTGTAAGTTGTGATATAAGAGATAAAAATAAAATGCTTTTTCCCTAATTAAATGAATATGAAGTGCCAATTTATTCTTTATTGGGGCAATTTATTACAAAGGAAAAGCCAGCTTTCTTTATGAGAAAATGGGCCCCTTTCATTTCTTTCCATTTAGGATCCTACCTCTTAGATTTGAATAACAATAGGAAGTAAAGAATCAAGATTCCTAGGGTAAAATGTGTTTATAAAATGTACCAACAAAGAGGGAAATTCCTACTGGAATTTTAGAATAAATGATGTGCATCCTTGGTGAGAATATATTTTAAGAACGATAAAAAAGAATGTAAAATTTTGTGGAAATTGAATATATTATATTCAAGCATCCTGGTATAAAATTTGATTGAAGATGTATTACACATTGTTTAACACTAGTTACTCTTTGTTTTTATACGATTACTATCATCATAACTTCTAAGCAGACATTGATAATCACAGTATTTTCAGGGCTAACTTTATACATCCATGGTAGAAGATGCACTGAGCCTGTGGAAAAGTTTGCATTTAAATACCAGCACTAGAAACAAAAATGAAGTTAAACAGCAGTACTTTCCAGTTTTTCCTCCTTACCTTCAAATTTTTCTTTCCCTTTTTTGTGATTCCCTGTCCCTTAGTCCCTAGCTTTTTTTCTCTTTTGAAGACTTTCTTTCTAGTTCACATGCTTATATATTTTGGACTTCATTTACATCTGTTTCTCACCCCAGAGAAACGATATGGTATTTGCACATTTGTGCCCTATTTATTTAACTTAAGAGTATGACCTCAAGGTTAATCCATTTAGCTGTAAATTTCTCAAGTGTATCTTTGTGCCTGAGTAGTACTCCATTAAAACAAACAAACAAACAAACAACAACAACAAAACAAAAACAAAAAAAACACACAACTTTATCAATTTACCAGTTGATGAGTTTTGGGGCTGTTTCCAAGATTTAGCTATTACAAATTGCATCACTATAAAGCCAGCTACACACAAGTCCATGAAGTGTGATGTTCTTAGCTCGTTCATGATTATACTCAGCCGAGGAATTCCAGGATCAAATGAGACCTCAGTCTATCTTCCTACCCAAAGTGGAGAAGGGTTGCTCTCTCCCCTCACTCTCACAGACATTTGATACTGGTTGATTTCTTGATAGCAACCATTCTTTCTGGAGTGAGAAGGAAACAAAGTTTATTGAAATAGGAGGAATGGAGTGGTTGAAGAGAGGGCAGAGGAACAGAAAAAACTAAAAATCAATATATATCATGTATAGGTACAAGTTCTCAATGATGAATGTGATCACAATGTACATCTAAAATATATCAATAAATTCACTTTTATTGTTTTAAAAAAGCAAGGCTTTTTCCTTTTACAGATTTCAAGTATGTGGCAGCATATAATTTAAATAGAAAAATTTCAAACTTTGTAAAATGAAGTGGGGCACAAAATTGATATCAGACATCCAGAAATGATAATTTCTGTTTAGTAAAAAACAGATTTAATACTGCTTTTTTTATTATTCAAAAGGTGCCTCCTCTCTTATGCTACCCTTGTTTGTTTTGTTCTGATTTGTGTTTCTGAATATGGGGTCATGTGCATCAGTGTCTTCTTCACATTCTCATTGTCCCAGTCTTCATACCAGTAAAAATTGATTTTCATTTTACAATTGGAATCTCAAACAGAACAAAGAACATTTCTTAGTTACGACTTTTCCTGAAATCGGACTCTGTGAGAATCCTTGTTATTTCCTAAGGGCTTAATTAAGTTCTAGAAATCAAAACGTTTTCCTTTTCACTTTTCCTTGATTTAATTCCCAAGACAAAATTGTGAAAAAGACTCATAATAATATAAAATTATAGTGATCTGTAAAATATAGGAAAGATAATATGAACATATATTTAATAAAAAACTAAATATTACAAAGTGGTTCTTATATGCATTTTATAAACCCATAAATGTGTAAAATACTTTTTATTGATATGACCAACAAATGAGATTATGAGTATGAACTAACTTGAATAAAAATCAAAATTTCACATTTTAAAATGTATAATTTATACAATTTTCCAAATAGCTTGAAGTGTTTTTCATAAATAAATATTTGTAAATATATGGTCTGAGTTATAATTTTGAATATATAGCCCCAAAATATGTGTTTATTAGCCCTATAAAGTCTATAAAATTATACCAGACAGAAGATATTGAAGGTTTAAATAGAGAAATAACTCAAATATATGCTATAGAATGGGAAGTATAACATTCTCGCCAGCAGTGATCTGTGAAATTTGTGTGAAATATCATCACTAGTAGAAATTTATTATCAATTCCTGAAGTTTTTATCAAAGACTGATGGAGAGGACTGATTTTGCCAGAACATACCCAAACTCTAACCTGTCTTAATCTAAACTAGTCTGTAACACTGAACATAGAATTTCTGTACAGAGTTTAGGGAGGAGAGGCCATTCTTGGAGAATAGTTTCAGAATAAACACAAAAGAGAGTAAAAATTCAGAAGGTTACATTCCTTGCATAAAGATATCAATAATCCAGAGCCATGGCAACAACAAGACAGAAGAGAAACCCCAGACCTTTCCCTTTTAATACATGGATTTCTAATTATACAGTCCAAAACACTTTAGTAGAAGTGCAGAAGAACTTTATAAATAACAAGCACCAGGTAACCTGTAAGCCAAGAAAAGCCATATTGCTTAGAAGAGCAATTTCTTATCAGCTGTGCTTAAGTTGTCATAGCTCACTGTACTGCAAAAGTACACAACTCTAATCTAATCTGAAAAAAAAAAAACAACTAAGGAAATCAATCAATATAATTAATTATTTTATCATAATTTTACTTATAACTTTATCAATCTCAAAACATCATGCGACACAAACCACAAACTAACAATGCATGACTCAATATATTTCAACCCATTAATAGAGTTGTACGAGTATAAAGATAATCAAACTGAAGTCACTTTGTTATTTCAAATCAAAATATTTTACTTTCTAGCCACCATTTCACCCTCAACAACATAATCTAGGGAAGCACTGAAGCAATCTCCAGGCTAACCTTGTAAACACTTAGAGATACACCAGCTGAGGGAACATCTATTAGACTGACAATGGAATTCTCATCAGAAACACTACAAGCCAGAGAAGAACTAGGTGCTGTGGCTTATGCATGTACTATAAGGATAAAATGCCTAACCAAAAATATACCCTCTGCAAACTTATTTTTACAAAACTAAAGATAAATAAAAAACCTTACCTTATAAATTAAAGCATATCATAACCTCTTTCTCTTCTGCATTAAAATTGCTTAAGTAGGTTCTTAAATGTGTAGTGAAAGGACTTTAGGTAATAACAAAAAATATGCAAAAATAAATTTATCCAGATTTCTGTAATAGTATAATACTGATGTGTAAATAAGATTTAATTAAATGTAGAATTTTAAAGATAAAAGCGTATATATGTATACATAAACTATTAACAAAATTTAAAAATACATAATCTTTGTATATGTGGAGATGTTAAGGAATAAAGGCTATACACAGCATTGATTTTTTTTATCTTTATTGGTACATTAAATGTACACGTCATGATTGCACTCCATAATGGGGATTTGTACCAGTATAAGACACAACTTAATTTTCATTTTTTCCCATTGCCCTACCCACCCTATCACCCCCCCATATACAAAAAATTTGTTTCCTTACTTTTTTGTTACAATCTCAACATTGTCCCCTTTCACCTTATTTTACATTGAGCATTTTCTATTTAACAATATATAACATACAATGCTAGGACTCATTTACATCTTTATTTTCTCATACCAGAGAAAAGATGCGATATGTACCTATCTGTGCCCTATTTATTTCACTTATGAGGATATCCTCAAGGTATGTCCATTGATTTTAAATTATTACTGGTTAAAATATGTTATTACAAAATAGTTTATGTAATTAGTATTGCAATAGAAAGGAATTAAGTATAAAATATGTAGAAGAAATAAGAAAGAAAACTAGGTATTATAATTCCTAGTGGAAAATGGAGAGGTAGACAGACATAAAAAAATAAGAGAAAGTAAAACAACAAAATACAAAGGAATTTATTCTGAGTAAAAGAGTTGCAAATTAGTACAAATCTATGACAGGATTAGAGAAAACAATTGATACAGTAGTGACAGTACTGTGCTGTCCTTCCATATCAGTAATCACTTTATAAGGGTTTCATCCTTCTAAAAAAAAAATAGAAGAGGGCCAGGGATTTAGCTCAGTGTTTCTGGCACCTGCCATGCAAGTGCACCGGCCTGAGTTTCATCCCTGGCAAACACATACCAACAATGTTAGACATGGTAACTCACGCCCAGAAGCAATCAGTACCACTTATCACAGTTCTGGGTGTGGGGGCTCACACCTGTAATCCCAACACTTGGGAGACAGAGGCAGGAGGATTGTTGTGAGTTCCAGGCTTTCCTGAGCTACATAGTGAGCTCAGGGCCAGCCTGAACAACAAAATGAGACTGTGTCTCAAAAAAAAAAAAAATATATATATATATATATATATATATATATATATATATGAATAAGTAAGAAAACAATCTACAGCAATTCTTCATAAAACTGACTAACATTAAATATGAAGACACACAAAGGCTAACAAAAGGATTGACAAAGTTATTGTGTATACTTAGAATTGAAAAAAGTAAAGTAGGACCACCCAAACTTATTTTTTTAAAAACATAGAACTCCAGTCAATAATTGACACAAGGACAAAGAAGGGCCTTTTAAAAATTATAAGTCTCGGGGCCAGGGATTTAGCTCAGATGTTTCTGTGCCTGTCTTGCAAGCACAAAGATTCAGGTTAGATCCCCCTGGTAACCACAAGCAATACTGGGCATGGAGACTCACGCCCAGCAGCAATCATTACCACATACCACAGTGCCGGACATGGTGGCTCGCACCTGTAATCCCAGCACTCAGGAGGCAGAGGCAGGACAATTTCTGTGATGTGAGTTTGAGGCTGAGCTCAGGGCCAGCTTGAACCACAAAGTGAAACCCTGTCTCAGAAAAAAAAAAAAAAAAAAGAAAAAAAAATATGTACTATCACAAATATATGCACATATCTGACATTAAAGCACACAGATATATGAAGCAAATATTAGTACAATTGAAAGGACAAATAGACAATAAAGCATTACTAGTTGAAGGTTTCAGTATGTCTCCATAATGGATAAATGGCTACAATATCCAGGCATAAGATCAATAAGGAAAAGGAAGGCATGAGAGACACTAGAAACCAATTAGGATGAGGAGTACACATCTACTGATGTCAATAGAATAGTCTTCTTAAGAATACATGTAACATTGTCTTGGACAGGCACAAAAAGTGTTTTAACACACTTAGGAAGATGGAAGTAATATGGAATATATTTTTTAATATACTGAATAAATCAATAAATGAATAACAAAATTGGCAACATACACTTATCGGATCAAATTTTTAAAAATACATGATCCTAAGTTAGACTTGAGAAAACTTTAATGCTGAAATTGGTTGCAGAAAGATATACTCTCTAATACTATGTAAATTACAAAATTATAAAATTCATTCTAATCATAACTGATATAAACTAGGCATTTAAATAGTATGGTCACTGCTTAGCAAATTTTCACAAAATGTTTCAGTACCTTTTTCATTAAAAAAATTAGATCATCCAAAATTAGGGAATCCTTTCTTGATACTATGCATTTGATTCTTCCCTAGAATCAACCTATATTATGATTTTTAGAATAATTACTCCTCACTTTTTCTTTACAACTTTGGTAATTATGTGCACATACTTAAAGACTATTTTGAATATTTTATTGGAGTTTCTTGGCATTTAATTTCTGTACCCATGTAATTACTTCATTAATGAACAAAATTGTACTATAAATTTCCCTTGTACTTTGTGCTTTATGAGGAGAGGAGGCCTGGCTAAAGGGTTGTCAGGGGGATGACAAGAAAGAGTATGTTCTCCTGCATCTTCATTTCCTTTTAACTTTCTAGTTGCTTTTAGGTCAGCAATTTTGCTCCACTATGTCCTGGAGCAAAACAAGAATGCACTGAATCTTGTGCAAATTGTGAGTCAAAATAAACTTCTCCTCATTTAAGTTGTGTGTTTGAGGTAATTTGTTTGAATGAGGGAAAATGAGCTAATACATACCAGGGAAGCCAGATATTGGACTGCCTGTCTTCTGGTAGTGATGTCCTAATAGTATCTCATTAGGATTTTAGTTAGTTTTCTTATTCATCTTGAGATTAATATATCTTCCTTTTTTTATTAACCATTTGATGTACAAGTGCCTACACAGGCCTATTCATTTTCATTTTTCATGACAATTATTTGAATTAATTTGTGTACAATTCCAAGAGTTGTTTTTAAGTGTTTATTCATTTATAACTGATTCTTCGATGTATTTATCCTAATGTTTTTATGACTGTTAGTTTCTTTGCTACAGGCATTTAACTTTTCATTGATGGCTCACTCATCCCTGCACCAAATCTCTGTATCCCCCGTTTTTTTCTATAAGTATTTATCTCTTCAGCAAAGTTTGCACAGCATTTGCTGTTTGCTCCTAAGCTACTCATCCTCTCTTCATTTCCAACCGATCTCAAATCAGAAATCAGTTGGATGCTTGAAATTAATTAATTACATGTGTATGATTTTTTTCAAAATTTCTCACAGTATTTTTCTTATCACCTTCTTAAAACTTATTTTTTGTTTCATAATGGATATACCTAAAATAATTTTTTCTCTATAGTTATTGCTAATAAACATCATTTTTCTGTATGCTTGATAAACTTTTACTATATGTTGTCTATTTTCCTCAAAAACAAAATGTAGTAATAGTAGTAAATTCTTCTAGATACGACTTCCTTTTTCTTTTTTCTAGAATGTGTGCTTGCAATTAAAAGACACTGATGAAGATAATGACTTTAAACCTAATTTCAAACTGAGGATCCCAGTAGTTGCAAATATGTTGAAACAGAAGTTCAGTGAAGACCAGTCCACATGTTACAACTTCTCATTAATCAGGTTTTTATTATTTTTTTCTTTTCCTCTGCTACTGATAAGTAAGCCAATTCCTTTTTTTTTTTTTTTAATTAACTGGGACTCTAATGTTGTATTAAATAGACTTCTGATTTACCCCAAATTGAGGAGTTAGTGTCAGATTCCTATTCACTGAAGGATGACTGATTTTTAGTTTTTGTTTGCCAAAAACTACCTTTATTTGTTTTATGTAAAACTCAATTTGTCAGATTTAAACATTTTGTCTAATGAAGATTAGCATTCATAAAATGTAAACCCAACCAAAAAAAATTGGCTTTCATGTTCATTGTTTTTGTCTTCTTTTACTTACATGTGAAACATAGACCAATTTCTGATAGCTTTGTAGCTCTTTAAAGAAAAACATTTTCTTTCCCTTAAAATACATATTTACTATAGTTTCTGTCATTTTCAGGGGAAATAAGTGCATCACATGACTTTTCATATTACTTTAAAAGCCCAATCTCTTTGATATTTATCCTCCATTCTTCCCTGTGAATGCTTTAAAACCTGACATGAAGAATAAATCTACCAATATGAAGGAATAAGGATGCTCTCCAATAAAATTTATCTAGATATTTCAACACTGAAATTTGTTTTTAATTTTAATTCTTTCCTCTTTTTAATCCCTGTATCCTAGTTTTAAATTTACTTTTAATGTCCACAAGATTGTTTTTCTTTTAAATTTAAGCAAACAATAAAGTTTATGTTGTCCAGATTCCATACTCCTATTTATAACAAAAAAAATACAGTAAGTTGATTGTTTAATTCACTATCTCAAATGCCAAAATATCTAGAGTCTAATAAAGGTTAGGAATTCAGTCTGCTTACTAAAGTAAGTCATCATGTCCAAAATGTGTTTTACTATCTAAGCCATCAGTTGTTTGTTTGTTTGTTTGTTTGTTTTACTCACACAAAGATTCTAAAATACAGTGCAATGAAACTTAACGGTCACATCTACATATTTCTCCACATGCAGTGTGAGTTTGAATTAACATTACTTTGTATTATTATGCCCAAATTAATACAACACTTCATAAACAAATGCTAAAATAAATCTCTTGGTACTGTGGGGTTGGATGTGGGCTGGTATCTTGACCTGGACCGAGACAGTGAAGCCAGGAGACAGGCCACAGACTCAGGGGAAGATTTCAAAGAATCAGTTCCACCTTTATTGAGCAGCAGTGTTGCTTTCATACATATAGTCATGAGTGGGATTAGGCAAGGCTCTACTTTAAAACTGTCGATTGGCTGAGGTCTGAAGAGTCATGATATGGGGTGATCAATAGGTGATTCAAGCTTGGCCAGTTTCAAGACTCTGCACAGGGAGGAGTGTGTGTGTAAAGCCCTCAATATAGTCTTATAGTTAGCTTCCGTACTGTAGTGCAATGCACTTTACTTAGCCAGACTTCAACATCACCTGTATTTCCTCCTTTTGTCTTTAATTTGAGTGCCTTTGGGGGGGGGATAAAGTACTTCTTTGAGTTGTCTTTATATGTCTGCAATATTGTCTTAATTTATACAGGAGGAGCAAGAGAAGTAGCTTATTGTACGAGGGCTTTCAGTGTTGTCCAAGTGATCAGTACCATCTTGGGCTTCGTTAATCTGTGTTTCTGGCATTGGGGAGGGTCTTAGAGTGACAATGCAGCCGTCTTTGTTCAGAGTTCTGATGTAGAGTCTGACATTCCAAGCAGGGATCCAGAGGAGTTGTGGGCTGTCCTGTGGGAACACACAGGAAAAACCTCTCCCCATTGTCAACAGAGGGTCAGGACCCTTCCAGTTATTTGGTAGAGGGTCCTTCCTGAGGAAAAAAAAAAGGGGTGGTGCAGTTTCTCCCTCTGAGGACCCCCAGTGCATCACATGTCAGGAAACTAAGGGTAAAAAGAGCAAGGAGTCTGTCTTGAGGTGTGCATAACAAGGAGGGCAATGCTTGAGGCTCGTTTGATTATAATTTGCTTCAGAGATAATTCCTGGTCTCTGTGAGGGCCCTGAGGGTAGTAAGGCTCCATAGGAGGTACAGGTTCAGACAATTCGTTTAGCCTGAGGGGCAATCAATATCGGAAATAGAACAATGTGACCTCACGCTGATTGGTAGAAAATTTTGTGACTAGCAGCAACTGTACCTGATCCTCAAGCCTGCCAAACAGGGTCAGAATAAGTTCCTACCCCTTTTAGGGCTTCATTGGTGACTGGGGTTCCTTGCCCAAAGTTATGCTCTCCCTGCTGTTCATACTGTTCTTATATGATGCCTTAAACATCAGGAAGTCGCTGGGGGGACAGACAGGCTCATCCGAGATCTAGCCAGCCTCAGGGACAGCCAAAATAATAACAGAAATTGTCCAATAACTGAAACACATTTAAGCTCTATGGACCATGATCAGCTACCGCTTGATGAAAATCTTTCCACATTTTTTGGAGTACCAGTACATTGGATTTTGTGGAGGAATCATAGGAGCAAGTTATTCAAAGGGTACAGAACAGGAGGAGGAAGAAGCATGAAACAGTGATGGTGAAGAGTCTTTGGGGCTATCTTCAGGTGGTTCAGAGAAGGAAGCAGGGGCAGAGCAGCTTCTCCCTGGGAAGAGGAGGCGACCCAGGCACTAGGATTTTTAGAAGAGTGGGGGCACTGTAGTGGGCAGACACAATAAGGAAATATTTCAAAGAAAGGACTATATCGCCCCGTTTTATTGGCACGTTGAGTATTTTGTGCAACACTGTCCTAGATTTTGCCATCAAAGAAATGGGCTGCCTCAATCCACAGGGTGGTAGCATTAACCACTTCCCAAAAGGAGGGAGTTTGGTCTCGAAGGATGGGAGGGTCCCAGGGTCTGAGGAGCTCAGGTAGCACCTTTAGCTGGAGGTCCCGCTGCGAGCTATATTCCCCATTCCGGAATTGGGTCATACTCATCCTCTCCAACTCTTCTTCTCTGGCCGAAGTTCCCATGTTGGGTGTGGTGGGTTGTGGGCTGGTATCTTGACACTGACCAACCGAGAGAATGAGGTATGGAGACGGGAACAGACTAGGAAGATGATTCCAGAGAATCATTTCTGTCTTTAATGAGCATAGGTGTTGTTTTTATGAATCAGTCAAGGACAGCATAAACAAGTCTTCACATGTAACCTGTTAATTGAATGAGGCTTGAAGAGTCATGACATGGAGTGATCATCAAACAATAGGTGCTTGATGAGTCTCAAGGCTTTGTGATCTGAGGTGAGTGTGTGCAAAGCCCTCATTATCATCATTCTGCATTCTACCAATTGTCTTATAAAAGAAGTCAGAAACAAAGAACTGTTTATAAAATAGTTAATTTGCTACTGTAAGTTGATGTCCAGTAGGAGCTGCATTTTAAACTGCACAGTTATTTATTGGCTTCTAGAAAGAATGGCATCATTAGGACACAGAGAAAGGTCAACCTTGTTTCTTGTGCTATTAAGGTCTTTAACATGTGCAGATCCCCTAGATACCTGTGTGTCTTGAATTACTCACCGCAGACAATTGCAGCTGGGCTCTATGACACATGAAGGAAAAAGGGATCCAGAGATTAGAGATGAGGAGAGAGCAAAAAGAAGATGAAAACAACAATAAAAATAAAACCTCCCAAAAACAAAACGCACTTGAGGAAGAAAGAACATTCTTGTTTTATAAATATCCCATGTCAGTCTTCCAAAAGCACTAGATACAAAAAAAAAAAACACACAATAAACTTTTCATTTTATATTTCTGGATGTAAGAGGAACAAATCTCCTAAGGCAACACACTGAGTTTATTTTGATAGGATTGATTTTTTTTTTTTTTTTTTGAGAAGAGGTATGAGACAAAGTGTAGTTATTAGTTCACAGAAAAATCAAAATATATCTGCAAGAAATGTGTGGTGTTCACTTTTGGAAACATCAACTCCCAATGCACAAATGAAAGTTTCTTCTCCTGTAAGTCGTATCTCACAGAGAGATATTCATGAAGATCTGTTTAGGTAAGGTTCCCAGGAAAGTACCCTGTCTTTGAATTCCCCTCTTTTAGACAAATCAGATATATGATACATTCCTATTGTATTCTTTACATATATGTCTCAGTATTTTGTATCAAAATGGTTAAAAGTTTTAAAAAATGGAGAAAGAAAAGACATTAAAACAGATTATAAAATAAGCATAAACATAGAGTTGATCTATTTAATTAAACATGGCATAAAATTTTGTAGCTATACAGATTCAAAATATGATAAAAACCATATATGTAAAAAGCTAATGTTTTTAAAATTTTATTTAATGAGTATTATTTTTACATTTTAAATAGAAATCAGAAAATTCTGAGTTATTTTTGTCCTACTACCCAGAACAGGAAAATAAAATGTACATGGGAAGAGACTCCAATTACTGCAACATAAGAACTTCTAAACACTGTAAGTATGGTACTATAGATATTTGTCATTAACTCTTTGTGTACATTTTTGTATACATAAAATATTTCATACCATTACGGTATACTATTCTTCATATAATTTTTTTATCATGAGAAAGATGGACTGATTCCTCCATAAAACTATGACAATGGTACTCCTTGTTAGAATCTATATTTTCAGAATTTTGAAAATGACTAACCTCACTGATATTTTGAAACGATACTTTTATTGAAATAAATTTCAATCAATCAAAGAACAAAAGAAAGCTTGTGCAGTTAGTCCATAAAAATAGGCCTTACCAAATATCAAAAATGGAAAGTATAAAATACATATTATCCTAGACAAAAGAAATTTACATTGAAATATAAAAGCTTACATATGCAGTATCAAAGATTAGAAATTTGAAAATACCTTATGTGAATGGAAATGAAATAAAATATGAAACTTGAGAAGTGTAGTGAAAACAATATTCAAAAGATTTATAGCACTAAGTTCCCAAATTTAAAAAGTGACAGCAATCAAAAATGTCTTTCTACCTTAAGACATTAGAGTAAAAGTGAACCAAGAATAATGTAAGAAAGAATAGATTTTAAAAAGAGGGGGAAAATATAAATGCAAAAGAGAAATAATTGAAAATAAAAGTAAATTATTTGAAAAATTCACCAGTTTAAACTAATATTTAAAGATTCTGAAATAGAAAAAAAAATGATACCAATTCAAGTTATAGAAACTAATAATAACAGCGATTACTTGAATACTTGCACTCCAGAAATCAAAGGGAAGTCATTTTCATTCTGACTTTGCCAAGCTCTTTGGGAGCCCATTTCTAACATCTGACCAAGTAGATTACCCCTCATTTTATGCTTGTGCAATTTCATGGTTAATAGGTAAGAATTTAGAGAACTTTCTGTGGAATTTCCTGGGCACAATCTTGACCCAGAACACTGTACCAGTCACAGAAATTAATTAGATTACTCAGAGCATGTCAGAGATCTTGAACATTTCCCGCAGATGGCTCATTTCCTATATTTCCATGATGAAGGATAAGCTCACTGTTGCTTTCAGTTTGTATCTTGAGCTCAGGGCAGCATTCTTTCGAACCATTTTCACTGATTTTATTTCACTAATTATTCAAAAAAAAGAAAAAAAAGCTGGTTGGTGTCTGAGTCAGTCCAATTTCTTTTCGATTTTCTTTTCAGTCCAATTTTCTTTTCTTTTAAAATAAATACTATTATGTGAATACTTGTAATCCTCAAATTTGTCTTCTTATCACTTGGATGGTTTGAAGGAGAAATGAAAAAGGAGGGATTTACCCCTGTCTTTCAAGGAGCTCCACCCTTCATTTTCCAAAGGGATATGTTAGGGTCCGGGATGTAGCTCAGTGATTCCAGGGCCTGCTTTGTAAATGCAAGGGCCAGTTTCAATCCCAGGTAACCACATACAAAAATGACAGAATGGAGACTCAAACTCACTTCAATCAGAACCACAAACCACAGTGCAGGGCGTGGTGGCTCATGGCTGTAGTCCTAGAATTTGGGAGGCAGAGGAAGGAGAATTGCTATGAGTTCAAGGCTGAGCTCAGGACCAGTCTGAATTACAAAAGCAAGACTTTGTCTCAGTAAATAAATAAATAAATAAATAAATAAATAAATAATATAAAAAAGGAATATGTTATCTTAATAATTTAGAACCCAATACCTACTTACATTCCTTTGTATTTTCCAAATATCTTAATAGTATATATATATATTTATCTTTATTGGTACATTAAATCTACACATCATGATTGCACTCCATAATGGGGATTTGTACCAGTATAAGACACAACTTAATTCTCATTTTTTCCCATAGCCCCACCCACCCTACCACCCCCCATATACATAAAATTTGTTTCCTTACTCTTTTGTTACAATCTCCACATTGTCCCCTTTCACCTTATTTTACATTGAGCATTTTTTATTTCACAATATATAACATATAGTATATTTTAAATGTTAGTTTCAATCAATTTGTGTTTTTAAATGTAATATGAAATTTAGCATTAATAAAAACTTTCTATCCCAATTTACCTGTATTGATGGACTTGTTTAGCCCAATATTCTCTAAATTATATTATTTTCCAGTGTAAATAAATAAAATATTTTTCTTCTTTAACTATGCCATTTGTACATGTATGATTAAGGAGTTAGATATATTTATTCATGTTATAGCACTATAAAATATAACTTGTTAACTTTGCAAGATACAGAAATAACCCCACACTCAGAAATATAATCAAATATGTTCATCAATCTATTTTATTAGACTATATAGAATGAGTTGAAACAAATAATCAGTATGAAAAATATATACTTTTATGTGTAAATAAATGAAATACTATTTCTAATCAGTCTAAATAAAATTGTTTCATACTTTTATTTTTCTTGTATTTTGAGTCTTTTCTCTTTCATAAAAAAATACTTCTGTTTTAAAATTGTTTGGTATTACAGTTTCATTAGGAAGGAGTTGTTTTCAATTTGTTCTTTTCTGCCCAGAAATGCCCTTTGCTGATATAGTTTGGAAACCTAATTCTTGTACAGAAAAGGATGAGTCAAGGGTCAGACATGGTAAGCAAGACAATATTCCCTGTACTGCAGTTACAATTTATGTCAAGGAGAGAATTAAAGGTCAGGGCAGAGGTGGACCCAAGAATTTTATTAGAAAAACTATATTTAGCCACCTGGATTGTAAAACATGTTAATTTTTTTTTTTTAGGTAACAACAAAGTAAGTGTGTGTGTGTGTGTGTGTGTGTGTGTGTGTGTGTGTGTGTAATATGTTTCATAACTAGATACTTTCAGTACATTTATCTTTGGAAACACAACAGAAAGGAAATATCCTCATGATGATAAGACTGTTAATTTAAAACTCCTTTTTTTGCAAGGAAAATTGAAAGTGTTATGTTTATTTGTGCATGGTGTGGACTGTCCATATACATTTGATTAATTTTAAATGTCTCAAACACTGCACTAGTATCATAAATCTTTAGAATTTTAAAATAAGGGCTGGGAATTTAGTTCAGTGGTTCCGGCCCCTATCTTGCAAGCACAAGGACCCGGGTTAAATCCCAGGTTCATCACATACAATACTGGGTTTGGAGACTCACGCTCAGCAGCAATCAGTACCACATACCACATACCACAGTGCCAGGTGCCTGGCATGATGTCTCATGCCTGTAATCCCAGGACTTCGGAGGCAGAGGAAGGAGGATTGCTATGATGTGAGTTTGAGGCCGAGCTCAGGACCATTCTGAACCACAAAAGTGGGACCCTGTCTCCACAACAACAAAAAAAGAATTTTAAAACAAGTGAAATATTTTTATTTTTATTTTGTAAATAAAATATAGATTAACAGTGACAGTAAATATCTCACCTATTAGATTTTATTCATCATACTAAATAAGTTTATATTAATAAGATAGATTTCACTAATAAGATATATTCAAAGGATATAGAATAATGTTTTTATCTAAAATAAAAATAATATATTATATAACTTAACCTTAATCTTTTTGATATAAAAGGATTCTATATATATAAATATAATTTATATTTATAATTATAAATTATAATTTAACATTTAATTATATATATCCTAATATATATATATATATATTCTAATTATTAAATACAGAAATACCCTACAGTTTAAAAGATTGAAGTAAGGCAAGTTAATCATTTATATCATCTGCTCAAGAGTGGAAAATATGCTCACTGAGAGCTCAGTGGTTCCAGCGCCTGTCTTGGAAGCACAAGGACATGTGTTCAATCCCTGGTAACCACATATCATACTGAGTGTGGAGACTCACCCCAGCAGCAACCAGTACCACATATCACAGTGCTGGTCATGATGGCTCACGCCTGTAATCCCAGCCCTTGGGAGGCAGAGGCAGGAGGACTGCTGTGATGTGAGGTTGAGGCTGAGTTCAGGGCCAGCCTGAACCACAAAGCGAGACCCTGTCTCAAAAAACCTAAGAAAAATAAAAAAATAAAAAAATAAATGTATATACATATATATGTACATATATATGTACATATATATATGCTCATTGAACAATAATATTTGTTTTTAAAATGAATTTGTCTCTCACTGTATTAAGTCAAACATGTGAAAGAATACTTTTGTATAGTGACTTAGGTAGAATTCATCCCCATTTAAATGTTGGCTAAAACTTTCTTATAAAATTAATTTCAACAAATGTACTTGTGTGAGTGTGCTTGTTTATGAAAATCTGTGATGCTATGGATTGAACTGAGGCTCTTGGGTGTGCTCAGCACTGCCACACACCTGAGATATACCTCCAGAATATTGCATATCCTTTATAAAAGCTTTTGAATGAGTTTTTACTACAATAATTTCAGTATTATTTAATTTTCAGTAAAAGTGGATTATTTACATTTTTGTAAATATTTTCAATTAAGTGGTTTCAAATATTTAAAAAAACACACAGAGTAATTTTTACTCCTTTTATTCTCTAAATACATTTTTCCACTTTTAATTTAAATATTATTTTTAAATATTTACCTGTCAATTTTCTATTTCCAGCAATGTATAGGAATCTTTAGACCCTCAAAAACACAATACTATAGAAAATAGTTAGGTTTTTAATACATAACTGAGAAAAAAATTTTGATATAAATTTTATTACATAAGTGTATTTAATATTGTTTATCTTTACATATGCTGGAATCATTGGGTTATGTGTTTATAGAGGATTTGTGTTATTGGGCATGTGTGGCATACGCGAGGATATTATATTGGGAATATGTGGGATCTCAGAAGCATGTGGGTCACAGGAAATATGTGTGTTCCCCCATTCTGCTTTACTTGTATATATTTAAAATTTTATTGGACATTTATAAATAACTCACTTTAACTTTTTATACTTAATGTAACCATGGTACTTTTTATATGTAACATACATATAAACACTCTATTACATTTAAATTTGATAATAATTTCCCAATTAGCATTATTTTTAAAGAATATCAGTTTTATAACAACTTAATTATTCCATCATATAGATTTGTTTCAAAATATCACATTTTGTCTCATAAGTATAATAAAATAAATGTAAAACATTTATTTTTGTTTAAAACATTTATTTTGTTTAATCATGAGTTTTTATATTTTGTGAATTATGTATTCTCTAACTTTGGGAGGTAATTCATCTCTAACTTCAAATCAAACACTGCATTTGTTATCATACTTCTTATGTACCATTGTATTATTTCAGAAGTCTATCTTTCTTGAACACTTTATTGTCAAACCTATAGCTATTGATAATATTTTCTACTAGACTGTTTTACTTTATACATATATAATCCTCACTCTTACAAGGCTGAAGCAAAAGGATTGCCTCAAGTTTGAGAACAGCTTGGACTGAATAGCGAGTTCAAGACCAACTTGAACTACAAAGCAAGGCCCTGTTTCAAAAACAAACAAACAAACAAATGACAAAATAATGTTTTTTCTTTATGTCTTAAGTTCAGTTTTTATGCACAGATCTTTCTGTTCATATACATATATGTATATGTTTATACCAAATAAAGATATTATACAATAATGTTAAACTTTAATTCAAAAATAGATTCTATTTTATATCCTCATAAGTGAAATAAATAGGGCACAGATAGGTACATATCGCATCTTTTCTCTGGTATGAGAAAATGAAAATGTAAATGAGTCCTAGCATTGTATGTTATATATTGTGAAATAGAAAATGCTCAATGTAAAATAAGGTGAAAGGGGACAATGTTGAGACTATAACAAAAAAAGTAAGGAAACAAATTTTATGTATATGGGGGGGTAGTAGGGTGGGTAGGGCTGTGGGAAAAATGAGAATTAACTTGTGTCTTATATTGGTACAAATCCCCATTATGGAGTGCAATCATGCTGTGTATATTTAATGTACCAATAAAGATTTAAAAAATAGATTCTATTTTAGTTCTGAAAATGTAAGTGGGAAAGGTATTAGAATCTTAAACAGACAATAAAATTAACTCAGAATACATAATTTGTTCTACCATGCCCAAAGTTTGATTATAAGACAAAGAGAAACCAGCTGAAAATTGATAAGAACTAACAATTCTATGAAGAACATATTCTTATCATAAAGCATCTGGACAATCTCTAGTGTTGAGAAACTACTGATTTCTTAGGCACTGAGAAATCCTCCTTCTAAAACTGTAGAGAGCTAAAGTTTAGTTCTCTGAAGTTACATTAGGTAGAATAAGTTATCCTCATGTGTAAGAATCTAAATTACCTCCACAAAGAGTGAGTTAAATTTATAATCCGATCTGCAGCTATAGTTTTCCATGTCAGTCTTTGTAGTTTCGAAGGAGCAGGAACCCAGGGACAATTTGCATTCCCGACCTAGTTCAACTATTTTTACTCACAATTTAGATTTTCTCACACTTATCAAAAGACTATTTCAAGGGTCGGGGATTTAGCTCAGTGGTTCCGGCGCCTGTCATGCAAGCGCAAGGGCCCGGGTTCGATCCCCAGTAACCACATATCATACTGGGTGTGGAGACTCACGCCCAGCAGCAACCAGTACCACATACCACAGTGCCGGGCGTGGTGGCTCACGCCTGTAATCCCAGCACTCGGGAGGCAGAGGCAGGAGGATTGCTGTAATGTGAGTTGGAGGCTGAGCTCAGGGCCAGCCTGAACTACAAAGCGAGACCCTGTCTCAAAAAAAGATTATTTCAACTGCATACTCCAAGTATACTCTGTTATGTTCCCTTATTGACTAAAAGCTCTATTTTGCCTTACTTTAGAGAGATGTATCATCTTTCCTTTGAAACACAGTCTATCTTCTTATAATAATTTAAAATTGCTGACTGGTTGTATATTAATTTGGAAGATTATTAACATTTACCCATGTCTGAACTTGTCATGGACTACAGCCTTTGATTACACGATAATGTGCAAAACTATAGATAAATTTGAAGGGAAATATGAAAAAAATCAAAATGTAAATGTTTCTCTAATTATGATTACTTTACATCCCAATAATACCAATTAAAACTGAAAAAAAATTGTACACTGAAAATGCATTTAATATACTGATCCTGCCCAACATCATTGACTGTACTAACAACACAGGGCTACACTGAGTAGTACTGACTATTCTGATGATTACATGACTGGAAACTCGAACTGCGGCTCATGTTGCCCAGCAAAAAGACATGGTGTAAATATAACAATGCATTAGCTGAGGAAAAATTCAAAGTATGCTGTCTATTGAATTTGTATTGCTTTATGAAATCAAAACATATTGAGCTGTATTATCATGATTACAACTGTCTGTTTATCAGCAAATATTTTAAATTAAATAGTCTCAAATTACATGTATATTTATAAAAGGGTTACTAGGACTTATTTATATACGCTTCAGAAATAAAGTGTCTACTTTAGAGTAGACAAAAATATAAATTCTAAAATAAAGCAGACCAATATAATCTCTATTGAAATCCAAACATTATTTCCCCCAAAATAGGAACCCCAGTTTCAAATGTTATATATTACTATACAAAATTTCTAGTAACCAAAGCAAAAATAAAGAAAACCAGAGTGTGGGTGCCTCCTCTTATAGATTTCAAATTACTTTATTAAGTTGAAATTACCACAAGAGTATATTGTATTAACATAGAACAAGTAAATCAATATACTAACATTACAAGTGCAGAAATAAATCTCAAAATATACTGTGAACTAAAATCCAACAAGGAAACGTAGGTCCGGTGAGGAAAACAATAGTCTCTTTGATAAATGGTGTTGTGAAAACTAGATTCTCACATGTAAAAGAATGATGTTGAACTTTTATTTTTTCTATACAAAAGGATCAATTTAAAATGGGTTAAAGTCCCACATTTAAATCCTCCAAGTGTAAAACTCCTAAGAGAAAATATAGAAGCAAAGCTCCTTAACATTGTCTTTGGCAACCATTTTCGATTTTACATCAAATCCTGAAGTAGCAATATAAAAAATAATCAAGTAGAACTACATCAAACAAAGAAGCACTGAGCCACACTGGAAGCATCTGAAAAAAAAAATGGCATTTTAGAAAAATTTGAAAGCCATATATTTGACAGTAAGTTGATTTCTAAAATATAAAAGATGCCCACAAAGCTCAAAAGTAATAACAATTAAGCTAATATTTAAATATCCACAAATCTAAAATAGACTTTTCTCAAAAACACATACACAGGGTAAACAAACATATGAAAAAATCTCAACTAATCTACAAATAACGACAATTAAAACCAAAATGCCATGTACCTTTTTTATCTGTCGAATGGCTCATCAGATACATGAGAATGAACACTGCTGTGAAGGGTGTGTGGAACAGTGAGCCACTGAGCAATCCTGGTGGCTGTCTTAATTGATCAGTCTTTTTTTCATCTTCCCCCTGCCTACCTCCCTCCGTCACTTGTTCCTCTTCTCATTTTCAGAAGACCTCTCCATTTCCTGTACTCCATCTTTTATTTGCATTTTAGTTGTACTTTGGATCACTAAGAGGACAGAACACCTACAGTCTTAGAGCTCGTCTGTCCAACTTACTTTACTTAGTGCTGTTTTCAAAGTGTTTCTATTTCCTTACCAATATCTTGAATTTATCTGTCCTTATAACCAAGCAGCACTCCATTTTGTATGCAGCTCCTGTTTTCTTTATCCACACGTGTGTTGATTTCCATACCATCTGCTTCCAAGATTTAGTTGCTATGAACTCTGGTTCATAAACACCAGTATGTAGCTAGCTCTGTAACAAGGTGTCTTTAGATCTTTGGGGAACATAACTGGAGGGAAAATAAATGGCTCAAATGGAATTTCTATTTTATTTTTGAGAACTCTCTGGAGTGATTTCCATTTGGTTGTGTTAGTTTACATTCCCATTAATGATGTAGCTAGAGCCATGTTGATGTCATTATTATTTGATTTCTTGATCAGATCTACTCATTCTGGTATAAGATGAAATTTTATTGTCATTTTAATTTTCATTTATTTAATGTTCAGAGATACTGAATAAGTTTTCATATGATATTGGCAGTATATTTGGTAACAGAAACTGAGGTAAACATTCAAAAAAGCTATGATTGTTATTTATTGTAAATATTTTGGGATATTTCTCTTTTATGAAGTATCATTGTTTGAAATTAATGTGTTCTTTTGGTGTGTCCCTAAAACTTCTAATCATTTTTTGCTCCTACAAGTTCTTGAAACTACATTCAACCAACATTAAAATAAAGCCATGTTGATGTAGGGATGAGGTATAGTGGAAGGTTAAGCATCATTCTCTTATATTATGACTAAATAAGCATCTTTTAGTGGACATGTGTCTGTAGATATGATATATGCAAAGGGTCCTCAGTTAACCTCCTCACCATTATAAAACTTGTGGCTATATATATATATATATATATGCATATATATATAATATAATATATAATATATATATAGCTATATATGGCTATATATATATATTATATATATATATGCATATATATATATATATATATATATAATAAAACTTGTGGCTATATATATCAGGCCTAAAGTCTGATAAAACTGTATTTCTTCCTAATTGTGAAGGCGTTTTATGGAAAATCATATGTGTGCATTTCAGCATAGTTTCATGTCCCCTCCTCCAGAAGGATTTACTTGTCCCAACTAGTAAGAATTTTACAAGTAAATGTATAATGGGATGCAAGTTGTTTAAATGTAGAGGTGAAACAAGATGTCTCCCATAAATTTCTATAAGGTAAGTAATTCTATTGCATTTTGTCCAACAGATTCATGAAATCAGCCCTGTAGCTCAGTTGAAGAAGTCTTATAGACATAAAAGAACGTATTTGTATTTTAAAAAAATAAAGAAAAAGTTATTAATAGAAAAATTATATAAAATACCTTTCAAGTAAAAAATGTATACTTACTTTGGCATATTCTAATTATTTTTTTCACTGGAACTGTAATTCTGTCGGAATCCATGTACTATACTACTATACAACATATTAATTAATTTACCAATTGAAATAAATTATTCATATTATACATCTATGTTAGTACAGAAGATACAAACCTAATGACAATGAATGAAAACTGGTGGCAAATATAAATAATGTGTTCAAAATTTTGCTTGGATTTTTGCAATGCATATGAAACTTTGTTATGAGAGTACTGAATCAGAATATGTAGAAGTTGTATATGTGATAATGTAGACAATGTAAGTAGAAAATTAATTTCCAGATAACTTTTACATTGATTGCTGTTTGTAATGACCACTTTCAGTTCTTAAAATTATAATTCAAAATTAACTAGAAGAAAGTTTCTTTAATCAGATTGTTCATTACTTTTGTTTTTGTCTTTATATTTTTTATTTTCATGTCAAAAAATAGGCACTGTTAGGAATGTGATTTCTATTGACTAGAAACTCTCATTAAACCTAGAATTATGAGTATGACATGCAGTTGGAAATATAGTTTCTTATACTAATATACATCCTGCATTAGACATACTTAAACATATGCACAAAACTTTTTCATGCATAGTTTTTAGAAAACTATAGAAAAAACTGCAGAATATTTTCAGGGAAGTAGCTTGCAGTTTATCTTTTCTTACTTTTCTGCCACTTCTCTAATGTGCTAAATAGGTCAAGGACATCCATTAACTCTGTTCATTTTGTAATGTTGTAATAATCTAAAGATAGTATTTCTTTGTGTTTTTAAGTTGAAAAGATTTATACAATTAACGAAATAAAATTCTTATATGAAAAATATTAACTTCTTCCTTTTATTCTACAAAATGTTTAATTAAAAAATTGACATCACTATTGTTTGATTGTAACATTGCTTAAAGTAGAAAATCATGAGTTTCATACAGAAGATCTGAAGATTTTAAACCTCTTAAAACTGTGACAGGTACAATTGAGATAAATACATTTCTAGTGAAACTCAAATTGTTTTTGAGAACACTGAATATTATTAAACAGGTTTATGCAAATGTGCAAAATGTATACCCATTGATCAAGTAAATTTAGCACTGTACTTGCAAAGGACTTTGTGAAGTTTACCTACTGAATGTTCAACACACATAGGAATGATAAGATTATTTATACTGTAATTGTATCTCTGAAGTGATATAATTTTTCAAACATTAATATGACAACTTTTGCATGAGTACATATACAGCAAAAATATAAGTATATAAATATATACAAATGTAGCTTACAGCAAACTTAAGTAAAAATACTGTAAATTTTTCAGCAAGTAATGAATAAGTATGTCCCTCAAACAAGAGTAATATTAAAATATTAAGCTACATAGGAAAATAAAAGCTCACAAAACATACATGTTTAAAGGAATCATTTTCATCCTTCCCTAAGGTATTCTAAGTACATTAAGTAAAAAAGAAAAGAAAAAGCTTAAGTGGTATAATAATAGTATTACATTCAGTATATACAAAAATGTATATGTATGTATAAAGGCATTCATTAAATATAGAATTTCACTTTTTATTCTTATGATTGTATTAAGTATTCAGACTTCACATTAGAAATAAAATACCTCTCATGCTACCAGAACTGATAAAATATTTATCATCTGAAATATTTTCTTTTAGAAATATTTATTTATATTCATATATTTCAAATGATGTTTTACTAGAGAAGCATCATTAGTAAATACAGCTTCATTTGCCTAAATAGAAAATGTATTGAAATGAATGCTATATTTTCATGTAGGTAAGGTTTCTGCCTCTTCATTTTATAGGAAAAAAATGAAGTCAAACTTTTTGTAAAAACAGTCTTAACTTAGTGTTCTAATCATGAATAAATTCGTATAATAATGACATTTATATAAACCTGTTTTATTATTTATTTGGGCTTTATTGGGATTTCATAGATTATCAATTGTGAGAGTCCAGCGAAGAGAACACAGCCAGAACCTTTGTGGCCAGCTCCATTTCCTCTTCCCTGTAAGTCCCACAGCAAAAGGATTAACAACCAACAAACAGCAAAGTCAAGTCTGAACTTTGAGGAAAAGGCTAAGCCCAGGCTCCACTGTTGCATCCAATGGCCAAATACTGCAGCAGGGGGGTGCAGAAGAGCCCATATCTCAAGGTCACTGCATCTTTATTTGATACCAAGCCTCACACTCATAATTCTAGCATGCATAAAACAGGGTGATCCCACAATAACCCCTGTAGTTGAAGATTACATAAGGCAGGGCAGACATCCTTAAATCCCAGTACGTCCCAGTAAGCTTTAAGGTCAATAATCCTAGTGCAATAATCCTTATAGTTTAAAATGCCACAGGATGGACAGATGTTCACAATAACCCCAGTAGCTGATACTGCAGGGCCAGGTGGACATCTGTAAATCCAAGTAAGTTTTAAGTCCCAGTAAGTCGATACTCAATAATAATTTCACATCTATGCCTAAGCAAGAAAGTTAAGTATACATTGAAGAAGATAATTCAAAATTAAAAGATTCCTGTCTAAGTTTGCTAAATTTAAATACAACAACAGTGATTAAGTACTAAATAACACAATGTTAAAATTCTTCATACACAGTGAAGATACTACATAAAATGGTAAGGACATAATTAAATATGTATTTTGTGAGAACTGTTGTAGTCCTGCCCTCTCTATTAATCTTGACAGATTAATATAGTTTTATTTGTAAATTAATTCTCACAGAACAGACCACATATTTTTTTTTCCTATAGTGGAATAAAGTGAAATGGATTTTCTTCTGAATAAGTGAGAGGGAGATGGTGAGATGGAGTTTCTTCTGAATATATTTCATAGTTTGAGTACTTTAAGAATCTGTAATAAGGAAGAACAAAGCCAGAGAACTCCTAGGCTAGTCACAAAAAACCTGGAATCATTTACAATAAATGGATTAATTGCAAGCTTTTATGCTTGTGCCTCCTAGTCAAGAACAGAAACTTTTAGAATTTATCAAATATACATTATCAAGGTACAGATAAGATATGGCAAATCCAAATCTATGTTTTTAGTTTGTGTATTGTATTTTCAGTTTATAGTTCTTCAGCTACTTTAAAGTAATTCTTTTCCTAATAGAAGATTTTTAAAAACTCTATTAATTGATCAACATAAGATCCTTAATTAAATTACTCGGGTTTGATATATTCTAAATGGCTTAGGATCAAATGACCTGTTAATTTGCTAACACTATCCAATTTATGCTGTACTTCTGACTCAAAAACGTAAAAAAAAATGCACTATTGTTTGAAATATTAGAAACATTTATTTGGAAGGAGGTATTAATGTAGAATCACTTGTTATATTTACTGACCCTCTTTCACTTTTACACATAATTAAGAGTAACTCACAAATTTAATAAATAATGACAACAGAGTGCAGGAACTGTAATTTCTCTAGTTATGTGCTTATGGGGGGTTTGAATTTCTCACCAAATTAAATATGAGTTTTCCATTTTGCTTTTCCCAGGTAATATCTACACACAAACCATACAAAATAGATAAAGTGCCACTGAAAATTTGTCATATTTCTACTGACTAGAAACTATAATTACTCAGACTATTTATCAAAGATATCATTAATAAGTTTGCTAGATTTATTGAAAATAAATACAGATCTATAGTTAAATTCAAATTTAAATATCAAAATATTTTTATTTTTTCAATTAAAAGTATACTCATAAAATATTTCTAGTTAAGTAACAAATTTTGCTGTTTGTAATTTATATTCAACAGGGATCTTATATTTATTGGAAAACCTTTCTTAAAATCTTCCAGAGTAGAGACATTTAAATACTACTGAATTTAGATTTGGGAGATTTTTTTTTTTTTTTTTTTTTTAGGTTTTTTGAGACAGGGTCTCGCTTTGTGGTTCAGGCTGGCCCTGAGCTCAGCCTCCAACTCACATCACAATCCTCCTGCCTCTGCCTCCCGAGTGCTGGGATTACAGGCGTGAGCCACCACGCCCGGCACTGTGGTATGT
>PVIR01020740.1:0-30251 GCA_004026965.1 Petromus typicus | reverse complement strand
AAAATTTGTATGAACTTTGAGAGTAAGAAAATGAACACAACCACAAAAATGACTGTTTGATACTTTAAGGATTATGTATGCATGTTCATGAAGCACAGTGATCTGTTGATTCTTTTTTTCATTATTATATGTTTCTGATTTTGGAATCAAACCAATGATATATTCATAAAATGAGATGACAGCATCCTTTCTACTTCCAGTTTCTGAAAGAATTGAGTAATCATGTAATTCTTTTTTTTCCTTAAATGTTTAAGAACCACCAAAACCACCTAAACTTGGAATTTCTTTATGTCTCTTCTGAAAAATGGATGTGCGTTTTCCTTTTTCCCTTTCTACTCTGTAAGGCTTTAATAAGAGTGCTGGGTTCGTTCATATTTGTGTTAATCAACTTTCCAGTTAATTATACCTGAGATAACCAGTTTATAGAGAGGCAGTTTGCTTCAGCTCAAAGTGTCACAGACGTCAGTCCATAGTGGTCAGGCGACTGCTCTGAGAATAGGATGCGACATCATGGCGGAGTGTGCAGTGAGACAAAACTGCTCACCTCATGACTGAAGCAAAAGAAAGAGGATCTGGGGTCCCACGGTCCCCTCTGAGGCACTGCTCAGTGATCCAAGACCTCCACTAAGCCATACCTCAGAAAGCTGCCAGGCCCCACAAGCACCATAACGGATGTGGACCATCCAAAGGAGATGCATCCAAGATCACACCCGTTCCCATAATCTCACTGTTTTCCATTTCTGTCTTCCATGTTTCTTTCTGCATTTCATTCTGTCATTATTTTTGGTGGAGAGGGAGTGAGCTAATAGGACACAATAATCTCTTTTATTTCTTCTATTAACTTACCAGCAATGTTGTGCTTCTTAGTGATTGTTCCAGAACTAGAAATCTGTATTTCTAACTTTTAGTAGCTATTGAATTTATCACACCTAACCTTCCCACTTTTTAGGTGACAGTTTCCACTGCACTTCTTACACCTCTCATCTAATGCTTTCCAGATATAATAACTAAAGAATAGTGTAATTTCATGGGCATAACTGCTTTTTTAGTACTCATGTAATGTATTCCTGTAATGATAGAATGTTGAACCTTTTCTCATGTGCTTATTGACTATTTGTACATCTTTGAATAAACATCTTCACTTTATCACATTTTAATTATATTATTTTGTTGCTTCTGTTGAGTTGTGGAAGTTCTTTTTATATTGGGGTGAGTGATCCCTTGTCAGAAGTCCTGTCTACCATAATCTGCTCTGTTGATTGAACTTCTGTCCCTCTCCCATCTAGACTTCTCTCCTTTGATGGTGCTGAATGTGAAAAGCAATTTAGCCATATCTACAGGGGATATGCTAACATGGTTGGATGAAGGGCAAGCTCTACATCACACTGCAGTCCCTGTAGATCCTAGACCTGACACTACATCTAATCTTTCTGACCACTCCACCAAGGATTCTTTGAGGTGAGAGAACTTCCCATGTTTGCTTCTTTGCTCTCATTTCCCAGTGCCCAGCACTTTACCCTCAGTATCCACTTTGTGGCCTGAAAGCAAGGTGAAAAGGGCAAATGGCAAGAAGAGATGAGGGGCACGGTGAGCAGAGTGAGTTTTCCCAGGTCCTTTCAGTCACACTGCTAGTGTTATTACTACATCGCATTCCTTGCCTATTCTTCTTTGGTAGCTGTTCTTACAATAACCTGATTCTATGATCCACAAAACTGAGGAAGAAATGAAATCAGCAGTAATCTGTCTTCACTCTGACTCCTTTTCCTATTGTCTCTGAGGATAGTGGAAATAGCTGAATGAAGGTTCCAGGCAGGGAACTAAGTGTGCTGTCAGAAAGAGGGTGTGCAACTGTGGGTTGGGCTGGTATTTAAAGCAGCCTTGGTGGTGTCTCTGAAAGGCCTTTAAACTCAAATTTTCTCTCAGTCCTCCAGGAGGGCCGTTCCTCAGAAGACCAGTTATATTTCCTGTCTTCTTCATCTTGTGCTTCCTGCGCTCAGGAGAGACCTTTCCATCAGAGATAAGTGAGCTCAGTAATTAGCCTGCAGTCTCTAAGTAGGCAGACAATGACAAAATTGGCCTGAATTGATTAGATAAATTAGAACATGGGAAAAGTCCGAGTTCCTAACAATAGAGACTCCCAGGAAGATACAATCAGCTTTCTGTACCCATCTTCTGTGCATCCGTGGACTCCACCAGCCCCAGACTGGAAAGTATTTGAAAAACCAGTGTCTGTACTGAACACATACATTTTTGTTGTTATTCCCAAACAATACAGTATCACAGTCATTAGAATTGTATCAAGTACTCTAAGTCATCTAGAGATGATCTAAAGAATGCTGGAGGATGTGCTGAGGCTGTCTGCAAATACTGCTTTTATGTGAGGAACGTGACCATCTTTGACTTTGCTGTCCTTCTTTCGCATCCTTCTTGGCAACAATCCCCAGCAGATACCAAGAGATGACTGTCCTTCAAGCCATCGCTCATCTCTTTGCTCTGGTGAAGTATGCAGATCAGCACTCCATCCTGTTGAGGTATGTGAGTGATGGCACAGGTGTACACCTACAAGTGTGTGAGCTCTGTGACTTTATGCAAGTGTTTGTACAGAGGCCAAGAGAGTCACAAGAGAGGCATGTAGCAGTGGAAGAGGATACATCACACTTTCCTTATCTTCTACATTTTAGGTGCTACTCTAGACCATCCGTGTCTAGGAACAACCAGGACCAAGGAGGCAAAAAGATTGGGAATGAAGAAATCTACGGACATTAAATGGATCTCTGAGACAGAAACAGCAATGGGAGTGTGAGGCGGCCCGGAAATGGAACATACGCCATGCATTCCTACAGTGTGGGGGTGGAGCCGAGGAGAGATGCTGGCCATACAGGGCTATAACAGAGGAAAGGCTGCTGCAGGGGCACGGGTGAGAGGAGGCTGGGCAGAGAGACGGAGGCAGACGAGCTGACCAGAGTGTAGACTTGCTCTGCAAGATGGGGCAGTTTTTCTTTTCCCTTTATGGCACAATGACAGACACTTCAGAAATGTATTTTCATCTCAATCTTTCCCTGACCCTCGATGGCTGGTATTATTATTCCCATTTTACAAATAAGGGAACAGAGAAGTTGGAAGGAGGTTAAGAAATCTGTCTGTGACATTTTGAAAAACTCTTGCTCTTTTCTTGTTTACAGCATTGCCTCTGCCTAGGAAAATCTCTCCTGCTGGTGACCCACTCAGCATGTAGCAAACTGGTCTTGTTTCCCTGGCTCACGAAGCATGACCTGGACCCAGGAGGCTGTGAGACCCCACCTTGTTCTAATAGTCGAAGCATCTCAGGAGGGAGTGGGGAAAAGAACCCAGTTTGAACCTATCAGTGAAGTATTTTTTGAAGCTCATCTTGCATTCCACAGTCTAACAGTCTATGGGTTGTGGTTCTCTGCATGTGATACCATGGTCATTTGAATGCAAAAAAAAAAAAAAAATGTCCCTTCTAGTCTCAGCTGTGTCAGCAGCTATGTGAACTTCTGTGGCTTCCTTGGCATCTCTGAGCCTTGGTTTTTAACCAAGCAAATGGGGACAATTTTACTGACCTGAAACAGCTGTATTAAGGATCAAGAAAAAAGATCCTCCCACTCTTGTGTAAAGAAGTCAACATCCCTGGCTGATCCCCACAAATCTAGGTCAGGCTGCTGCTGACATAAATGGGTCCCCATCTGGTGGGTTCTGCTGGCCCAGTTTTGTGAAGGGAAAGTGGGTTCAGCAGATGTGCTCCAGAGAGTTTGTTCCGAATTCACAGTCTCTTTGGAGCCAGTCAGTGCCCGTGCACTCTGCAGGGTGGGGCTCAAGAGAGGCGCCAGGTCAGCAGACATTGTATGTTTGCGAGTGTGGAAGGCTTTCACGAATTTCTCCTGGGAGGAAGTAGCTTTGGTGGTGATGTCACCAGTCCTTGCATGCCTCCAGGAGCTGAGCACCACTGGCTGAATGACACATAATCAGTGGTGGTCGTTCAGAGCCACTGACAAGTGAAACCTCTACCTACGACCTGCTCCAGGTCCAGGATTCAGAATTCTGTGCAGCATCCATGGAGAACATCCCTGCCTTTAGAAGAGGCGAGTGGAGCCCAGTCATGGACCCCAGAGAAGTGGTCTTTTCTACCTTTGGAACACCTGAATTCAGAGCAAGTCACTGGATGCCGGAAAGAGACTAAAGAGAAAGACCACATCCAGAATCTCCTCCTCCCAGAATCCTCCTCTGAGTGAAAGTGAGGAAAGAGGAGGACTATGAGGACACAGCGTGGGTGACTAGAAACCAGAGCGAGTGAAGACCCACACGGGGCCTGTCAGCTCTTAGACTGAGCAAAATGCATTGCCAGGTGGGTGGCGCAGCCTCTGGGGGTCTTCGGAAGGCTCTACCAGAGCCAGCCTTGACTTGAGGGAGCCACGCCCAGGCTGTATGAGGGAACAGTGTTCTCAGTCCTGCACACAAGCTAACTTCACATCTGTCCTATCTCACTAAATCATACACTGAGCTTCAGAAGGGGCAGGGAGGAGCCCAAGTCAGGGACAAACCCAGAATCTCACATTCTGCAGGCACTGAGTATATTTCTATAAATAAGTAGAGTGGATTTTTTTCGACTGGGGTCTGAGGACGGGTCACATCTTACTGCATGACCGGAGTCAGATAACACAGGATCAGCCACAGCAGTGCTCACTGAGCCTGGGCAAGTCCTCAAGACGATGATCAGAGCTTAGTGTCAGTTCTGGGCTCTGTTTGAGGCCAAGACCAGATCAACTGTGAGCTAGTCAGTTTTGTACTTCAGTATCTTCCTCCCAGAGCTTGGAGCCTGTTCTGCAAATTTGGGGCTCATTTCATTTCCAAGCAGGCTCCTTACGTCCGAGCAAGGAATCTGCACCACTGCGCACTCACCTCCCAGCCAGGCCCTCTTCCACGGCAGACCACGGGTTTACGCATGGGGTCCTCAGCATTGTGCTTCAACTCTCACCCATGGCAGTCAAGGCTGAGCCCCAACTGCAAGGCCGGGATGATACAAAGTGTTGCCAGGTGATGTCGGGTGCTGCCTCCTGGACAGTGCACGGCCTTCTCAAGCCCTCCGTGTAGAAAGACATTTGACTTTGAACAATAGCAAACCAAGCTGGGGGTAGGGAGAACCTGCTGTTAAATCACAGATGTCTAATTATGAACTTAACAGCAGTTAAATCATCAGATAACCAAGATGAACTAAAAAGGCCGTTGTGGTCGAGTCTGCCCTCAGGCCTCTTCTGCATACCTCCTGCTGCAAAAATGGCAACTGAAGAAGGCACGGAGGCCTGGGCTTCCCACATCACTAATCTGTTCCTCTGTTGGCTCATTCTCATTTTCTTCCCCAAAGACACACAAACGGAATCCAAAACTCCCTTGACCCAAATATATGACATACGGTGCAATTAGCAAAAGTGCATTAAAAACCAAATTGGTCCTGCATTGCCACTTCTCTGATATGAGATGGCCGGAAGACTAAGAAAACAACTGAAAAGGAAATAGCTGGGACCCAGTGAACTTCCCCGAGGAGGACGGCTTTGGAGATGGGCTGCAGAAGACTCTGGTAAAATTTCTCTTCTGGAAAACACCAATTTGGGAAAGGAGCCCCTGTCACATGGGGTGGGTCTTAAACCTCATGAACATCACTGCTCCTCTAACTTCACACCTATGGATTTGTTGTGGGAAAACCACAAAACACATAGACCAGGATTCATTTCAACTCTGATTGCAACAGGAATACTTTGGAAATTAGCTTGAAAGGACAGCCATGTAGGAATGGCTACAAAAAACTACAATGGGAAAAAATTAGACTAGCATAAAAAATGATGGTAACTAAAAATCCTCAGTAACACAGGGAGATGCTTCTGACATAATTTAATCCAATCACAGCACAGAACCTAAATGTGTAAGGTGGGCGCAACTGGCCTGTTCCCCAGTGGATGTCTTCGGGCAGCTGAAAACGCATTGCAGACATATTGAGCTCTCTGGTGAGCTAAGAAGTTCTTTTGTTATTTTAAGTATCTCGCAAATGCTTCCCAAAGGATATGCAATGCATTGGTAATCTGAAGAAAGTTAAGCCTCCTTAGAATTAAAAATTGTGTCTCCTCCTTTGCTTCTGCTTTTCCTGGTGAGGACACTTGTGAGATCAAGGTGTTGCCCGTGTTCTTTCTGTGCAGCCAGTGCTTGCCCAGGTCCCAGAACACCGATGTCCTGCACGGCAGATTCTCTGAAGCTCTTGGGTCTGGGTACAAGTTGTTCATGGCCTTTGCTAACGCTGCTTACCTGCCTCTTCAAAGCTTTTCCCTACTGGGACCAGAGCCTCAGAAGAGGATTGTGCGGCAAAAGCCAAACAAGGTTGAGCTACATGTTTTGAGAAATATTCTGTTAGTTATTTGAAACACTTTGTAGAGTCTGTTTTTTCAGGTAACAATTAAGTATCAAACATCTGATCATTAATTAGATTAGATCAATTATCTTAAAAGCCATCCTTAATCACAAAGCCTGGACCAAAGAGACCAGAGTTACAAGGCCAATCTTCCATTACGTCATGACCAGTTCCCACGTCCCCAGCACCCACATGGGCAGAAATGCAGAGCCGAGGAATCTGCATTTAATAAGATCCCCAGGTGAGTCTGACACACATTAAAGTTAGAGAAATACTATGAGGTAAGATAGGTTTGCAGCAACCCGGCAGAATTAAAGCACAAAATGATGGCACAGGTCACCTGATCTTTGGTCTCAGCTCTGTAACTGGAAAAGTACATGACCTTGAAAAGCTGGATACACTTGCCTGAAGGATACAATATCTAGATTTTACTTTCTGAATCTGAAAGATGGAGATAATAAAATATCTCCATTAAAGGGTTTGGAGGGATCAAATTAGGTAATGGAAAAAATCTCTAGGATAGCACCTGAAACAGAATAAGAACTGAATGCTTTTTATCTTCATTATTATGATTATGTATGACAGTTGTAAGGATCAAACAAGATGATGAATATTCAAGACAGCTGCAGATGGAAGAGATTCTTATGCAGATGTGAAGAGGAATTATTTTACAGATGTTATGAGTCATTCTTATCCAGAAAGCCAATTGTCAAACGATAATCGGGAAAAAGAGTAAAAATACGGATTCATGGATGAGCTTGGATACTTCGGGCCTGATTCCGTACGGAATCCTCAGGGGAGGGAGGAGACAGGGAGGGTGAAGGTCCCGGCTCACAGATCCCCTCATTATTCTCAGTTTCTTCCCACTCAGGAAGGAGGAGGAAGGACACCCTCATTTATTAGCAGAGTTAAGGTGAATTTGAGCGAATCTGTTCTCATTCCCCTAGGCACTCTTTACAGATAATTCTTCACCCCTAAGGCTGCCAGTGAATAATTTTTGCAAATCTTCCTCATTTTCAGATGTTTGGAGGCTCTGCCTTTTTGCCCTTGAACAAGGAGAAAGGAAAGTCGGGGCTTTAAGTGAGCCAAGTCAGCTGTCAAGGTGGCCAACTGCTTTGGACAGGGAACTAAATAAAAGGAAAGGTTTACGGAAGAGTTCAAATCACTCTGGCCTTGAACAAAAGCAACAGGAAGACATGCTAGAGAGAAAGGTGACCCTAAAAGGGAAAGGTCAGAATGAACCCAAATCCGGAGAAGTGGGGGGGAAGACAGACATCAGAGGTGCAGGACAGAAACCCGCAGGAAACAGTTTGCCGGAGTCCTCCCTCCAGAGCTAGCTCTTGACCGTTTAAACAGAATCTCAGCTGCATTCATCAGCATGCTGGGGAAGAAACCAATCTTAAAGCTAATTATCTCTAATGTATTTATCCTTAAATTTCTGAATTCCTAGCCATGCAATGAGGACTGCTTTTCTGGCACAGTCGTTAAACAGAACCTGACTCGGTCTTGTTCAATACTGTGGCCGATGGCTGCTCTAAATGTGCACCTGGCCTGAACCCGCTCCTCACGTTTGCTTTCTGGTAATCGATCACATTTCCTCTTGGCCTCCTGCAAGCCCACTGGTTACTCTTTCTCTGACTCTATTTATTTGGCTTCCCCAAGCTGAAATGGTCTCTTCTAGCATTCCATTATCTGTTTGGGGAAAGAGGCTATAAATTTAAAGGTTGGCCATTGGGCAGGACTATCTCAAGCCACATTTTACTTTCATCTCCATGACACCTTGACTTCTGAGCTCTTTGGTAATCCTTCCTGAGCAGGGGAACTCTGGTGCTGTATTAGTCAGGTTTCCCATTAGTGGACGTAGCCCACCACTTAGGTGGAGAAGTTTAATTTCACCCTTTGGGGGGATTCAGTCCACACTCAGCTGGCTTCAGGGCAGGAACACCACAGTGGGAGGCTGTGTTAGAGGAAGCTTCTCACCTCATGGCAACCAGAAAACAGAGAAGGAAGGAGCTAGGCAGAAAGATACAGCTTTCCAAACAGCACCCCCTTCCAAAAGCACATAGGCTAGAAACTCATCCTGAGAGATGAGTATGGTACCACATGATCCAATCACCTTTCCAAAGCTCCAACTTTGAGTATGTAAGATATGTGCAGGATGCTGTAGATTTGCACCATAACAAGTCCCAAGGCACATGCACGAACTTGGGAGGTACATGCCTCCAGTCTGGCTGTTGTCATCCTGGCTGACCTCTCATTTCAGTCCACGGCAGTGGCTGGCTGTGTGCCAATGTAGCATCACCTTGCTGGGGCAGGGCCTCCCCCCTTCAGGAGCCAGACAAATGTCAGCTTCATTTCTCTGTCAGGACTTAGCACTGTAGCATCTGCCCTGCACATGTACAACCACACCCAAAGAATCTGAGAAGCAAACACACCTTTCCAGCTCCTTCTCGTACTTTGCTCTTATGCACCAACCATGTCTGAGGTTCTTAATACATTTCTTAGCACTTCACATCTCCAAAGAGTATGCTTCATTCTTCACTTCTTCCATATACACCTGGCCGATTTCTATGCATTTTTCATAATTCTGCTCAGTTCTGAACTACTATTAGGAAAAAAAAAAAACCTTTCCTCATCTCCCCATACCTTTGTCCATTTGTGTTAGGTGCTTTTATTGTAGACAGCTAAGTCAGGTAGAAATATTTTAGGCAGTCAGACAGGGTTAGACCCTTGAGAGAGTTCTTACAAAAGATGAAAACACATCAAAAGCTGGCCAGAGATACACTTTTTAAAAAAGGCAGAGTAACATCCTCCCCAAGAAGGCTTGATATTATTGGTGCCACACTTTTGAGATTTCCCATATAAATGAGGACCATTATCTTATTAAAGGTGGGTCATCCCTTTCCACACACTGAGACAAAGAGTATGGATTATCATCCAGGGTTAATAATATCAAAAATACGCCCTTCCTACTATTAGATTCATATTAACTAATTGGCTATACTTGGAATTTGATTGGTTATGATTGGATCCATGTTACACCCATCCCTCATGACTTTACTCTATAAAACTTTCTCAGAAAAGTGGGCTTGTTGGCAACCCATTCAGGACACCCTCTGTCTCTCAAGAGCTATTCCTATTCTCCACCCCTTTTCCCTGATGAATTTCTCTCCTCTTAACTTCTGGCATTCTCTAGAATCCATGCTTTGGCCCTGGAGGACTCAGCATATCTGACATCTAACAGGGTTAGAGTCCATATTTTCCTTCTCTATTATCTTGTTTCAAGTTCCACTGAGATCTTTAAAAAGAGATTCCAGCTTGCTTTTCTTTCATGGAACCCCTAACTATTAGATTGGGATTCATTTAGGTAATTGAAATTGACATTTTCTTGTTTGTCAGTAATTTATATCTTGTCTTTTTGTTAAAATGGTGGCAGATTTTACTTGAGAGCATGGAGAGGTTATGATATTTCTCTGTTTCTCTGATGACACATTTTATTTCTTCAGGCAGGGACTTATATTCCTATTTTATGCCACATTTACACTTACTAATTGCTGAATTTATTTGCATTCCTTCCTTGACTTGTTTGATAGCTTCAGGATGGCTTTCTGTCTTATTATGGGCAGTGGCATTGGGAAAAAGTAATGTTGACAGTCTCCTAGGAAACTTAGAAACAAACCAAAAACTTAAATTTGTAAAATAGATTATATCTAGGAAATGTACACACGAACAATCTTTATCTGTCCCTTACAGCATGCTAAGAAGCAGTGGTTATTCTGCCAGCTAGTTAACTGCTCCTAGAGCAGCTGTCACTCTCAAAGCAGAGGACAGCTTTGCCCAGCACCTTCGATTAACCCCCCACTGAAGCCTGTGGGGATGCTGGGCAGGCACGTAGCAGATTCCTCTCTGGAGACAGATCTCTGGTTGTGTGGAGCCAGTGAAAGCTGAGACAGCAACTGAGAGGCCATGGCTGGGACGACCACCTGAGGGGCACCTGAAGGCTCATCGGTGGAAGCTGGGTCCAGACAGCCTGACTAGGATCCACCAGAGCAAGCTCTACTCCTTAGTCAACCCCACCCAACTCTCTCAAGTCTTCAGGTATCCTCTGTTCCAGAGGGACCTGAGACAATACTGTTGGAGCCCTCTCTTAGACCTCCATTAAGAGCTGAGCTACAGATTTGGACATTTTGGCTCTGCTGTTAGGACAGACTCCCTCATTGGATATATCTCCGTACATTTATGGGGCCAGTAACAAGTTGAAACAGTAATCTTAGATGATCCCTTAAGAAAATTTTGTTCGGACAAGGGTCTAAATTAACAGAGAGTCCCCAGGTCTTTGGTCTTCTTTCTCTGGGAGTTGTTAGCTTTGGGACTCCTCGGCTCACTAGACCACCTTCGAAACAAAGCGAGCTCCCTTCAGGAGATCATGCTGAGGCAGCTTGTTGAAACTATTTGCCTTTAATACTGGAAAACAGCTACCAGAGGAGTGATTTTTACACTTGTGCTTTGTATATGCTAACTCAGGTTGAAAAACATTTTAGTCGATGTTTCTCTTCTGTCACGCTAACTGTGAGTGAGAAAAAAACATCAATGTGGCATCACTAACATGCAATTTGTGATTGCCAAACAATGGGTACACAGTTTAGACTTTGCATTTCTTAGGTGTATTACAGGTACCAGGAGACCTGTGTTTTCAGAGTGGGCTTAAGTAGAACCTAGCTAGTATTGCTACGAAGAGAAATTGTCTAGGTAACTAGATAGAGAACTCAAAATGTACCGGAAACCTCTTCATCCTCAGGCCCAGAGTCAAGATTTCTTCCAGACTATTACCTGTCTCTGTCCCCAGAGGTGATAGGTCTCTTTTTCAGGCTGGGATTTTAGAGATTTTTGAGTCATTTATTAGAAAGTAAGCCCTAAACAATATAGTTGGAGCACTTCCAATCTGCCCTGTCATTTTCTCTCTCTCTCTCTCTCTCTCACTCCCTTTCAAAAGGTTAAAAAACAGCCATTGAGGTTCTTTGATTATTGGTTTAATTTTCTGCTTGGCACTGTAGTTAGAGTCAATCATAGCTTTTGTCTCTGGAGGTATATTTTGCTAAGGATTAGAGACCCACCCTGGGAGAGCTCTTGATCGTAACCGTCTTTGTGCCCTTGAGATGGTTAGGATCGGCCTCCTGCTCTACTTACAGTCATTTTTCTGTCCCACTCCCCTCCCACAGAGGCACTCTGGTGGAACTCTGAGAAATAACAATTTACACTACTGTTTGGCCCATGGAAATTTCCTTCTTTGAGGCTGCTGGATTTCAGGACCAAGTTTCCAGAATGATGAGTTTCCTCTCCCTCGACCTTTCCAGAATGGAACTGATCTTCACTTATCTCTGGGCTATTAAAAAAAAAAAAAACTGGTTTAGATTTAATCCTCAAACTCTCAAAATATAAATGTAAAAGTTTTAATTTATCTGCCTCCATTCTTAGGCTCAAAGGAAGTTAACTCCTTTCACTTTCCTCCCCCTTCAGGAAGAGTGCTGACTGGTGTTCATAGCACAGATTGGTTCACTGATAGAACAAAACATTCCCAGGGAACATGATGAGTTGAATAACTCACACCTTAACAGAGACAGGTACTACAGGAGAGGCACAGCCCCAATGCCCAGGGAACGGCCTCCCTCTACAGGGTTTCTCTCCAGCACATCTTGCCACTCAACAACTATTCTCAGAGATATGTACATTGAGGTTCTAATGAAGAAAAACCTATAGCCGAGTAGCAAGCAAAGGCACATTTATCAGGGTGACAGATCACAAGGAAAGAGGGCTCTGGAATGTGCTGCTCCTGGCACTAGGAGGGGTGATGCCTTGGACTGGGTACAGAGCAAGAGAGATAGACTGGGACACCTCCTTTCCACTTTGTTTCTTGTCAAAGTAGGAAAAAGAAAACTGTTGTAGGTAAACATAGGGAACAGGGCAGATTAGCACATTGATGGGTCTTCTCCCACTGTTTGGAGTATGTGCTTAGCTCCAAATTGTGTCACCTATCCTCCTTCTATACCCAGATGTGGCCTGAATGTACCCTCCTTCAAAAAACAGAATTGCTTTTAACAGTCTGTCTCTTTAGAGGGAACAATCAGTAGTTTTGGCTATCAGCTGTGGCTATCAAAGCAACGATAATAAGCCTGTATAGCTAACTATTCCAATCAAGTAAACTGCTCGTCTAAGGCATGCTTTAAAAACTGCCTTTGTTTTCATGAGTTTAAAAGGTTTTTATTGTTTCTGATCCTTATTACAAGAGATCTTTCTCAATTAATCTATAAAAAGTTCTGACTAGTCTATACTTACAAACCTAAAAACTATAAAAGTATTATTAATTATAGATAAGTATCATTATAATTAAAGGCATGTTTCCTCCTAGGTTTTTGGCTAATCAAAATGATGTCAAGACTGGTTTTACAAATGCAGTGCATGTTGTTGTCTGTGTACAATAATGTCAGAGTCTTTATTTCAGAAATAACGTCTTAACTATTATGATCTGGTTCTCAAGCCATCTAAAAATTTGTTAAGATCATTATCCAGGGAGCCTTTGGGTTTGGGGAAACTGTTAGATGAGACTCTCCTTGAGGAACAAAGGAGCAGCTACCCAGAAACATTTATTCCCACCTTTATTCACTAAGGGAGCTCCAATAATTTCCATAGCATTGTGAGAGATATACTGCAATGAATAACTCTAAAAAATTATTATAACATGTTTACAATAGTTATCAACCATAGATTAATTTTTCTGTGAGTAAAACAGTAACATTGTCTTATTAAAAGATGCTTTTGGTCTGAAACTAAATTAAGAGACGAAAGTTTCTGTACTGCTAATTTCATGGTGTACTAAATGTATTCATGTCTCCTGGTACACAAGCCTTCTAAGATATAAAACTAAGATTCTTTATGAGATAACCTTTTCTTTTAGAGTCAGATATCTGCTTTTCTCTTGTGCTGCAGCTACTTGTGATAAGAGGTCCAAGCCAACATGAGACCATCAGGCCAATGACAGGTATTTATTTTTTAAAGAAATAGCTTTAGTGATCTGTATGTTATGTATGTGTCATTCCACTAAGAGATCCTGAAGCACTGAGCAGTCTAGACAATGTCACATGCTTCTCTGATGATATCCTATTAAAGGACAACTTATGTGAAAGCCTCTTCTTGTACTAAATGGAGATGATTGACTAAAAAGGCTATTTTATACCAAGACAGACATTAAAATGTATTTCAAGGAATATCTCATGCTAATCTCATCATTCTTATGATAAAATACTACTATATGTGGCTCATGATCTCAAATTTTCTCTATAAAACTATGTAATTTTGGTTAACATTCTGCAGAGATTCAACTACTAAAACAACCGTTTTTTATAAAAATGAAAGTCCTCTGGCTAGGTTTTATAGTTCAAAGAGCTTGATATCCAGATGACATTATATAGAGTTTAGAGACCAGAATTTAAAAGACAACTTGGCAAAAAATACAGGCTATATTTTGGCCCTGACTCTTCAAGTTCAACAAAAATCCAGGACACGAGGGAACATTTCTAAAGATCCTGCAACTTTGCTGAGTCACCTAACCTTCCGAGCAGGAAGGCTGCTGGACCTCAGAAGACAGGAATTGACACACAGTGTGCCAAAGAAGTACGTCTCCCACGCTGTTACAGAAAGCCACATGGTGAAGCAAGACTCGTCCTGGGGGCTGAGCCAATAGAAGTGAGAGGCTCTGTACATGATTCGAAAAGTGATGCCAGAGAAGACTTAACTGACCTCTACAGACATCCAGAGTTTAATTCTGATGAACATAGGTCTCACTTTAACTTGGTCTTCAACACCCAGCAGAAAAGTATAAATGAAAGGTATATAAAAACAATACCATAGTAACAAAAGCTAGATAGAAAATGGACTCTAGTTAGTGGCCCTTTCTGCCAGTTTCTGGTGACATGGGTAGCTGGCCGCTGTTGTGGTTCAGTGACACTGAAAAGCTACAGTGGAAGCTATGAAACTCAACAAGAGCCTTTAATTTCCACAGCTAAAATTATCTTTCAAAACTACCAAACTCTCCATCTGCTTATAACTAAAACTACAGGAACTTAAGATAATAAATATCAGACTTATACCTCCATTGGTAGAGGGGTCTAAGAGCCAACTGGTTATAATTGCTACTTCAGCCCCTAAGAGCAGATTCTGTTTGTGGTTCTTCCATCAACCTTCCTTTTCATTACAGTGTTCATGCTTTGATTATGCATCCTTCAATTTTTTAGAAAATTTATGTATTCTTGTTTAGAGGCTACCAAATTCCAAGTGATCATGCCAGTAAAAAAAGAGAAAATGTCTCAGACTTCTTTTTCCAGGATCCACTAGATCAGCCTTGTAAAGTGAGTTAATAACTGCTGATCTACAGCATGACTTCTCCCTGAGGCCCATTAGATTAGCTCTTTAGAAAAAGATCCTGACTGTGGTTTCCCCTATAGGGACCCTTCCCAGTTCAAAGAAGTTAGGAATAGTTCTTCAGAGGAGGGAATATTTTAGACAACTAAGTTAGGTAGAAATGGTAAAGGCCTAGGCCCTTGGGAGACTCAGTACAGAAGATAAAAACACATCAAAAACTGACTAGAGATATCAAAAAAAGATTAAAATCACAATGGCTAGATTTACGTACTTCCCTAAGGTAGCCTGAGATGATTAGTCCCACATTTTTGAGATTTCTCATATAAATAAACCATTATCTCGTTAAAGGAGGGACATCCTCTGCTACCCATTAAGACTAAGATTACTAAGCTAAAACTGAAGAAAAGATTATAGATTATCAACCAAGGTTAATGGTATCATCTATATACCCTTACTATCAATGGGTCAATATTAGCTAAATGGCATGCTTGTAATCTTATTGGTTGAATATATTTTGAACCATGTTGTAACCACTCCTCACGACCCATTTGGAACTTTTTCTGTATGTCAGGAGCTATTCCTCTTCTCCATTTCTATTCCTATCCTCCCAGTCATTTTCCCCAATAAATTCATTCCCCAATAAAATTCCCCTTAAAATTCACTCTTCAACTTTGAGGGACACAAATTTGTTGTATCTGACATCTAACAGGTTGAGAGTTACCTATTTTCCCTATATTACTTTCTCTGTATTGCATTCTTTTCTGAATCTTGTTCACATAGAAGTTTCTATCACTTTTTTCTCGTAAGTAATGTTTTTGGGGTTTTTTGGGGGTGTTTTTTTTTTGGTTTTTTGGTTTTTGGGTTTTTTTTTTTTTTTTGCCTTCTTTCTCACGTGCACTGGGAGGTCTGTAAAGGAAATATTTGTCATTCACCTCCACATTTTCATTCCTGAGTTATGTGTGTCAAACAGCTGGTACTAAGTAGCACTTGTGAAAGAAACAAATGGTTTTCACTAATGCTTCGAATCTTATTGCCTTGAAATACACCATTTTGTGTAAAGGCAGTACCAAAATTAATAAATACTGCCAGAGAATGTATTTGTCACATTGACTTCATAGAGTAGATACTGAATTCTTATTAAGCTGGAAAAAATAAAAATAAAAGGTTCAAGAGGGTGTGAATATATATGCAGCAAACCTGACCATCAGGATTTCGGTTATTTTACAAGTCAGAAAATGTGGAAGTGGCTGATCGCTTCATGCAACTCAAAGGGTTATTGGAAAAGAACAGCAATAGGTAGAAACCAATATCATTAATCCAAGAAATACATATGAAGTGTCTAGTTAATGCTAAAGTGTGCAGTGAGACTGAGCTTATATGATGAATATCTTAGTATTCAGCAAACTGTAATTACTTCGAATATAAAAAGAATGTTTATTTGGCTTGGATAAATCTTCAGATATTCAGGGAAAGTTTGAGTTCAGGGAAACAGGAAATTGCAGCAAGGCTTGGTCTCTAGTTCCACAAGTGGTTCAAAATAACATTGGGCCACTTGCACCTGATATCTCCCTGATGCAGATGAACCCCAAATAGAGACATTAAGGATAATTCTGAAAATTAATTAATTGGATTAATATCAATCTTCTGACCCATATATGAAGAAAGAATCAAGCAATTTGTAATCTTTTACTCAGAATCATGAGTGTGATGCCACCTGATGTAACCGTGCATACCCCCCTATGTGCTGTTCTTTTAGTGTTAATTTTGTTACCCGCCTTCCTTCCTTGTCCACCTCTGGAAACCCCCGGAGAGGCAGTTTTTATATAGAACTGTCATGGATTTGGATACCAATTTGACTCTGCTCTTTACTTGAATGTTTTGCAAACTCAAACAAAATTGGCTTTCCTCTTGGAACCTTGGTTTATTTACTCTGTCAACCTAAATAACCAGAGAGAGATTTCCCAAAGAATAATGACATTTGCTAGGGAATAGAAGAGTAGCACAATGGAAATGCACAAGGGGAAGTTTCTAAAAGTAAATACGAAGAGATTTTCATTGGATATTTTAAAACAGTAGCCCTTGGCTGAACCTACAGCTGCTTACTGCATATGCTCACAGAAGTATTTCTCTGTGTGTATGTGTTAGGTTGTATTGGTTACTATACAAGACTGTTGTTCTGGAAGTTTTAGGACAGTTACTGTAAGACATGCATGCACAACAAATGTTCATTCAAACTCCCTGATCTGCTGTTTTTGTTGTTGTTGTTAGAGTTGACATAAGTGACTCAATTTTGATTCTCACAACTTCTACACCATAGTCCGGTGAGCAAATTTACAGATCTCACAACTCAAATGAGGTGAAAGTCAGGCAGAGCTGGCCAAGTCCCTAGGAAGGGGGAACCGATGAAGGTTCCCACTCTTTTTCTTCCTCAGAATTAAAATGCCTGCACCTCAGTTTCTGAAATTTCTGGTATTTCTGTTTTCTCCCAGATATTCTGGACCAAGCCTAGTGGGAGAAAGATTTGAGAGGCAAGGCAACATGGGGAAGGAACTCAAGGACAAGAATTCTGGTCTCCGCTTGTATTTCCAAGATATTCTGTGTCACATGATATCTTCCCTGAGCTAGACACTGCTTGAACAAAGAGGCTGGGCCTCCCAGAAAGAAATGAAAATTCAGGAATTTTTGCTTGTAGTTGCACAAAGTAAAAATATCTGAAATGGATGTGTACACATAAGCAAGTATTTGCTATTACTATAAAGTTATGATTCATCTTTATTTATGATTGCTATTTAATTAGCGATAACTTGGAACACTTTAGTTTTTAGTTTCTTCCTCTGTTAAACAAGTAATGATCTGTTTATAAAAGCACTTAAGTAAGTACTACTTTAAAGGACCTTTCTATCTTTTTGTTATGTTAAGAACCATTTCCTGGTGCAAATAAATTCACCTTCTACTTAGTGGGTAGGGTATTCAGGGACTCCATTTAGCTGTTCTGTTTAGAATTCAGTTATACATGATAGAGGATATACTAGTTTTCTATTGCTCCTGTAATAAATTACTAGATTCGATAACATAAAACAAAGCCAATTTTTTCAGAGGTCTCTACGTCAAAAGTTTCATCCAAGAGAACTTAGCTGAGGTTTTTTTTTTAACAGGACAGAGATCAAAGCGTGGTCATTGTCTACATTTTTATGTATGTGTGTTCTGATAGAGAATCAATTTATAAAATTATTCATACTTCTGCAAAATTCAGCTCCTTACAGTCCTGGGACTGGAATCCTCATTTTCCTGCTCATAACAGCTCCAAGATTGCCGTCTCTAGAAACGCAGACCACTTGCTTCATCCTTCATTTTGTCCTCTCCACCTTAATGCCAGCTGTGGTGCACTAAACACTTTTTTATTTTCATTTCTGACTCTTTCCTCTGATATCATCTGCCTCCTCTCAAAGAAAAAAGAATTACTCTATATCACTATTTAAATACAGTAAGACATAATATTCAGACCATCGTGATAGGTATAGGGAACACAGTAGGATTTTCAGTGAAAGAGAGATTAGGATCAATTCCAAATATGGTTCAGGGAAGTTTATAGCCCAAAAGCAGGCTAGGAATTGGTGGATGGAAAATAACTAAGAAATGACCTTGGTAGTAAAGGGATTTCTGGCTAAACAGACCTAACAAAATTCTTGCTAAAGTCAAGCTAGTATGATCAGACTTCACCTGGGGGATGGTAGAGGTCGAGGAATCTGATTGGACATGTACAATGAAGTGTTCTTGCCAAATTGATTGAGCAAAGATGTTGTTAAAATTGGATTTTATAGCAAAGTGTGCAGATAATTCTAAAAGAAAGTTCAGGAACCTAGAAAAAGTTTGATCAAGCAAAAGGTCTCTGTTGCCTGATAAAATCTTGTGCAATTAAAAGCATGTGATTAGGTCAGATGAACTGCACCATATAGTATTGCACAGCTATAGTCACAGTATCTTTTCATTCCCTGAGTCCAGGGATTGGGGCATAAAATCCTGAGTATCATTCCTAGAAATTCTGTCACAGTGCATTCTTGTTAAATAAAACATACGGGACACTATTGATTTGGACTAAGTTCCTACAATGGGCTTCAGTAAACAAGACAAAAATAAGCATAGACTGGGCCATGGTCATTCTTATCAAGCTAAAGCTAAACTATCATTTTGTCATTGTGTTACTGGGTTTTGGGATCCTGGGATGTCCTTCTAAAGGTGGTTCCTAGGTTTCTTATGTATTGAAAAAACAACCAGTGAAGATGAATGCAAAGAGTAAAAAGGTTTTATACTTATGAAAGGTAAGAAAAGAAAATAAACATGCTCAGCAGAACAAATTTTGGCTAACTATAGGTAAGGAAAGAGATACACCCTACAACCTCAGGATGTGACACTAGAATAGTTAATAGTGGTCCCAGCTTGATGATGGTCATTTTTTATATCTCTCACTCCTTAGACTGAGGTCCTGTGGATCAGCCTATCAAACACCAGAGTAACTAAAGATAGAACTCTGACTGGTTCCGTACACAGGGATTTGGGAAATGTTCCAGCCAGTTTTTCATGCCCTAATTTCCTGCCCCAACTGGGAATAGTCTGATAAGATCAACCCAAAAGGAGGTGGGGACCTCAATTCTCCCTCTAGATTATGGTCTTGGCCCATTGTCACAGGAAAAAAAAAATTTGACAAGTATTAGCGAGAGATATAAGCAGATTTATTAGCTGGAATTAGAAAGTAAGAGAAAATAAGAAAAGGACTTCTGTTTATGAAAGTGAGGAAGAGCTAGAGAAGAGGATTGACTGGCTCATCAATATAAGAATATGACCCATCTTTAGGGATTAGCTGAGGTAGGCCAGTGGGTGTTTTTGCTGAATGGATACAGAGGAAGTCATTATTGCTTCAGAGGCAATTCGGTCTCCATGAGATTCTTTTGTCTGGAGTAGACTCAGTGTTACGGAGGTTTTGCTGGCACCCAAGGTGACTACAGGTATAGGATCTCAACTAGAGACTTCCTGGCCCTGTTGAAATTATCTGTAAATCTTTTATTTTGATATCTTGAAGGGGAATGAAATAGGTTATGTTCATTTAGAATTAATCAATTTTTTCAACTTATAGACACTCTTTCAGTGATTAATGTACTTATGTGCACAGCTAAACAAGGATTTCACCCAAAGTATTAAGGTCATAAAAGAGACAGAGACAAAATGAAGGCCATGATTTATTGTAATTTTAGGTGTCTCTCAGCCATTTGTAGGACCAATGGTCACTATTTTTGTTGCTGCTGTTGCTGTAGCTTAGCAAAAAGTTGTTTAAGTCCTTGATTGTCTCAGAAGAAAATACAAATCATGGTTTTAGTAAATAACAAATGAAGTTCCCAGGAGTTTGTTTGTTTTCTCCCAGGAGTGTGCTTATCCTCTGTGGTGGTCTCTGTCTATGTCAGTCTGATGTTATAAGAAATCAGAATTAGAGCAATAACAGACAAATTTCCCACACAGGCCACTTTCGGTTGTGATGTCAGTGACATTTCCTCTGTTTTAATCCTTATGCAGAAGGGCAAACTGAACTAATCCAATGTTAAGTAATCACATTGTTTTTTAATTGTGTCTCCCTGTCCCCACCTTGAATGGAAAGTAACATGAAATATCTGTTCTTTTTGCTCTTGTTTTTTGCTTCCTTTGCTATTTTGTCTGTATAACCAGCTTTCTCTGCTCAACCCACCGGGACATACGTAGTATGGAATCAAGCATTGTTCCATTCTAAATCTGGAAACGAAGCCTATTGCCACCTTCATATTTGTTGTAATTTTGTCCTCTGACACTCACCAGAGTAATGACTTCCTGCTGCCTCCTTCTCTATCTATCTTCTGTTGACTGTGTTTCTGGTACACGCTTAGGCAAGAAAAAGAGTAGGAAATTAGATAAAAGTAGACACAGTACCAGCAACAGCGCAAGAAATCAAATAAAACCATGGATTACTCAACAATTTTCTTGAGTTATCATGGCTTTCGGCTGAACTCAAGTCCTAAAGTGTCTGGCTAAGGCCAAGGAGGAAGACACATGAACTTGAAGTTTTCCTGTGAGGTAAAGAATAACCCCATAGAGGTGCTAGATCATAGACATGCCAAGAAGGAAGCCAGATAGACATCCTAAAACATAGGGCCCTAATTCACTAATTATTTTAAAATGAAAGATCTTCAAAAGCAATAGACACTAAACACAATGGGTTCACCCTTTGGTGAGTGGAAAGTAGATAAGCACAAACGAGACAAAGAGCTTACTATTTGCAGCAAGTAGGAAGTTCACTGGAGGACATTCTCAAAGTAGTGCTTCCCCAAGTGGGGAAATGGGGAAGCACAGTCACATTCACCTAGGATAGGCTCGTTATCACATGGAGACTCAGATTCATTCCTGAGGCTCTGATTTTTAAGATCAAATATCCAAGAAGAAGAAAAGGTGAACAGGAATGCATCTGGGTAGAAAATGTTGTCTTATAATGACCAAAATTTTTCAAGATCACCTAAAAACACAGTCAGAATGACTGCGTGATGTTGGCTGGTCTTCAAGGAGTCTCTTGAAGACCAGAGAGACTTAACCAAAACAAACAAAACCAACTTTGAAGGAGTATTAACTGTCACTGCAGAGGGCAGCAGCTTTTACCATCCAGCAAGGCTACACAATTAGTTCCCAAACTGCTTACTTAGTTAACAGTATCTTCTTGTCTGCTTTAAGCCCCAATTCACTATGGAAAGAAATGATTACCTCTGATGCTTTTCCTGAAAGTTCATTGAACTGAACTGATATCACAGAAAGAAGAAATACACCCCAACAGCATTTAGTCACACACCATTTTGTTTCAGTTCAGTCCCATTCAATATTTCAAAGACAATCATTCATAATACATCCTCTGCTCTGCAGCCTAACAGATTATTTGTCCCAGGCCATTGCATATTCTTGAAAGCCCCCCTGTACTCCCCTGAAAATTATTTTCCATTCTCCTAAAGAATTTTCTTTCTTATTATTCTCTCCACCCATTCAGAAAAAGGAGTATAAAAGCCAAATCAAGTCAGCCTGGAGAGTGATTACACTATGTGAGGGTGTTAGACAGGTAGTAAGACATTAGTGGTCTTGAGGGACAAAGAGCAGGTGGAAGTAGCATGCTTCACTGGCCACACTTAAGAAGACATCACTGTATAATCCACAATCACTTATTATATCCCAGCTACAGAGACACAGGGCTTCTCTTTCTCATACAAGGCATACAGCATTCCGGGTTTCTATATGCAGAAGCTCAATGATACGAGAAGAAGAACTTTCCTTTAAGATACTCTTAATTTAGATTAGAATTTATCTTTCATAAATTTCTTTGCTAAGTTTCTTACATGATTAAGACCCCTGAGGGAACACTGACACATCTACAAAAACTCAGAAAACCATTTGATAATTTCAAAATAAGCTCTAATAAATTGTCAGTATGGGCAGGGGATTTAACTCAGTGGTTCTGGTGCCTGCCTTGCAAGTACATGGGCCTGGATTCCATCCCCAATAACCACATACAACAATGCTGGGTGTGGAGACACACCCAGCTGCAATCAGAACTACATACCACAGTGCCAGGCATGGTCGCTCATACCTGTAATCCCAGCACTCGGAAGGCAGAGGCAAGAGGATTGCTGTGAGTTCAAGGCTGAACTCAGGGCCAGCATGAACTGCAAAAAAAAAGTGAGACACATGTCTCAAAAAATAAATTGTCAGTAAGCATTATAACACCACAGTTCCTTGAACCCCAGGTATAACTGTGTGCATATAAAGATATTTAAACTTAGTTCAGATGCCTAGGTATCACTGCTTTAGTTCTTATTTAAAGACATGGACTTCTATATTTGCTTTATGATAAACTCTATTTGTACTTCTCTGTGGCCACTATGTGACTTGATTGAATTCTTTCATCAAAAATACAAAGAACCAAAGACCATGAAGGACGATTCCTTTCAACATGACCTGGCTTCCTGATGACAACTGCTTCTGTACATGTAAATAAATTTATCTTTTCTTCTACCTGATCTGTCTAACGTCAATTTATTCCAGCAAACATTCTGATGGTAGATGTTCCCTTTACCAATACATCTGGAAATCTTCTTGGGTTGGAAGAAGAATGTGCTGTTTGTCTTTTGACTATTAGATTAATAAGGAAGGACTGAGCCATTACTGAAAAAACAGGGAAGAAAATTCTTAGTAAAAACTAAGTGTTTATTTCTTTACATATTGGTCAACAAATTTATCTTAATATGTATTTATGTTTAAATATATATCCCAGTATGTGGTAGCTTAAAAGGATAAAATTAATTAAAATCTTGCATATGCTACAAACAGGCAAAGAGTCTCTATAAAGCAGGTGCTGAAAAGTAACCATGCTGCCACTCCTGATAACACTCACTCATTGTGCAGTGGATGCTGATGCTTACCATGTGCCAGATGCTGCTGTGAATATGAGAGACAATAATGAGCAAGACACGCCTGGCCCCTGTCCTCTCAGATTAGCTTTCTGGGGCCTTGAGAAGTGAGTGGCCACGGTAGAACAGATGCTCCTAGACATAACAAGCAGTACTGGGTCTTGGGGGAAGGCAAGCGGCAGGCAGATAGGCATCACGTCACATGCTAGAAATGGCCAGGCCAGACACTGCTCATAGTGAGGATAAAAGCCAGGGTCCAAACTGCTTTTCTCTCCATTAATTCCATTAGAAGGATTAATAGGTAAATGAAATAGGGAAAATTTTCATCAGGCCAGGGTTGCCATAAAAAGTAAAAAATAAACTTGAGGGATATCTAAATTATACTTTATTTTCATCCAGAGGAAAATAAAAAGATATGTGTGACTCTCAAGAGAAGTATCAAGTAGGTTGATAAACTATAACCAAACAGATCATTTGTTCATAAGCAAACTTTGCAAAGTGAATTTGATAAAAATCTTCTTGGCCAGCTGGGATCTGTAGAGGCTGAATGAAGAAGCATTAGTAGGGATCAGAAGAGAAATGCTGTCCTGAGCCTCACACACGAGGAGGAAGACAGAAGAAAAGCCTCTGGCAGCCCAGCTGCCTGTCTGAAACAAGTGTGTGAGAAGCTTCCACTCCTCACTCATCTCATTATGGAGGAACAAGGCTGGAGGCTGGACCAGCAGCTGTCTTCCACTTCCTCGTGACCAGGTAGACAATATTTAGAGCAACAGCGTAGTGTCTTAGAGGTCTATGCTTATAGGAGCAACCAGGGTAGCCAACTTGCCCCTTCTCTGACACAAGCTCAGGGACAATAGCAACTAGAATTCTTATCCAACACACACTGCACACAGACACCACATTATCTCATCTTAGGGAAGAGAAAAGTGCATTACGCACCCAAATAGCTTTCCATTGGTACATAGCTAAGATGCTAAACGTGTTATCCAAATCCTGAAAGCCAAATTTTTACGGACGACATCATATGGGCTCTTTCATGCAGAATCTTGGCTAATGCTGTGGCTATAGCCAGCCTTCTGAGCCATGAGCTGAAAGAGACTTCATTGCTACCTGGCCAAATGAAGATAATGAAGGAGAGTAGAATAGGGCACTCTCAACTATTTCCTTTTAGAAGATGGCTTATTTTGAGCTGAAGGCCTTGGAAAACCAGCAAGTTCACAAAGAAGCCTTCTTAGAACTTCCCTTTTGTGTCTTAAATCACAAACTTTTGAGAAATGAGAACTGCTACAGTTTATTTTCATGGAGTTTTCTTGGTGATGAAGACTCATCAAAATGAGTCAGCATTAACCAACCTTACTAAAACACTCATATCTGTCATTAATCTCCTCACTTACTGGCCTTTGCATAATTTACTGCCCTATAAGCTACAACCCTATTTTACTTTTGTAATCATTTTCCACAGTGTATCACCCTTTGTTGAAATGGTATGTAACCTTCCTAGTCTAAACACTTCTTTCAATTTCTTTTCTATTCTGTGAAACATGCAAATAGGCAAAACATTGCCAGAGTTTATATTTGTTTTTCTTCTACTAATTTGTCTTGTCAATTTCATTCACAAAATCCAGCCATTACAGGGTAGAGGAAAATTTTTCCCACCCATACAATAGGAAGCATAAGATTACGTATGTATTAGTCAGCTTTCTGTCACCGGAACGAAATACTCATTACCTACATCTTAAAGAAGGAGAGGTTTGTTTTGGTTCATACTGTTTAGAAGATCAAGCCCAGGGCAGAAATGGTATGGTGGAAAATCTCCCAAGTGATGGCAGTAAAGAAGTGGAAAAAAAGGGCAAGAAGAGGAACCAAGGGCAAGAACATATGCCTCAGTGGCCCAACTCCAGCCAGTATCTACCTCCCAATCAGACATGTCACCCTGAACTCACAAATGGATTAAGGTACTAATGAACATAGCTATAATCACATTCAAAACCCCACTGTTGAAAACAGGAAACTTTTGAGGAACTTTTTTATCTCAACCATAGCATGTTGCTCTTGGACCCACAAAATCTCATGTCTGCCTCATTATGCAAAATGGATTTAATCCATCTCTAAGAGTTGGAAAATTCTTAACTGTTCCAGTATTGCTGCAAAGTCCAAATCCAAAGTTTTCTCTGAGCTCAAGGCAAAGTCTTAGCTGTGGGTCCCTGCAAAAATCAAAAAGAATGATAAATCCTTCCAACATACAAGGGCAAAAGGTAAATATTTCCATTCCCAAAAGGTTGAATAAAAGGATAGAAAATAATCAGACCAATCTAAGGCAAAATATCAGCAGAGAAACCCTTACAACTCCATGTCTAGCACTTGGGGCAGGTTGGTTTGGGAGGTGAGGTCCAAAGGGTTGGGCAGCTCTGGCCTTATGGCCTTGACTATGGCAGCCCACAGTCTCTCCCTCTCCCTTCTCCTTTCTCCCTTCTCTCTTCCTTCTCTCCATCTTCCTCTTCCTCTCTCCCTGTGTTTTTTCATGATGGCTATTTTACCTCCCTGACATCTCCAGTTTTCTGAACAGCACTGCATTTTTGCTTTCATTCTCACAGCTTCATACTTACCCCTCAGGAGCATATGCTCTGGTATTTGTGACTTTCTGAAATATGAGTGGGAGCTTCCATGATCTCACAGTCCTGACACTCTGGTAGCCTGAAAAACCAGTGACACGTGAATGACACCAAGGTCTACACCAGCTCACACAACAGAATGGCTTCTTGGACTATGGATGTGGCAGATATTGAGTGCCTGGGTTGCTAAGAACAATAAAACGAATCCCGGAGAACCAGATCATCCGAGCCTGTCTCATGCAGGCATCCCAGAAACTCTCTTCTCAGATGAGAGCTGTTCAGTTGTGCATCTTTGACCCTGTGATGGGTGAGGTACTGTTGATTGCTGACATACCTTAAAACTTCCTTTCTCACTTTTCCAAAGCAGAACACTTGGCTTCTTTTTATTGCTAATCTTTTCAAAAACCAGTTTTGGCTCCAGTTTTACAAATGCTTCTTTTCTGTCCAAGCTGCAAATGTTCAAAATTTTTCTGTTCTGTCATTTTCTCTTGATTTTCTTTATAAACATAGATAAAAGAACCCAATAGTGCTTATCTCACAACCTAAATATTTGGCTTTCTTGAAATTTTCCCCACCAGATAAATTAATCTACCATCTTTAAATTCCACCTCACACAATGTCGTAGGACATGGACAAAGCAATTTTTTTTTATGCCAGAGTGAAATATACAGATCTCAGTCCAGTTTCTAATAGAGTCCTCATTCCAACTGAGACCTCATGAATATGGATTTTACTGTCTGTTTTTCTACCGTCATTGTAGTCTTTTGAATTCCTACCAGAATTTCCCACAGATCTCTAATTGCTTCTGTATTAGCCAGATTTCTCATTGCTGTGACTAGATATCTGATTCTTGATATTCTAAGAGGACAGGGTTGTTTGCACTTAGGTTTTTTCAGGAGATCCAAGACAAGGTTGGTTGACTCTAAGAAACACTATGGTGGGAAGCCATAGAAGAGAAAAGGTGTTCAGCTCGTACCAATCAGGAAGCTGGGAAAAGAGAGGAGCTGAAGAGCCAGCGACTAGACAGCACAACTCCAGGTCCCAGTGGCCCATCTCCAAACAAACTCCACCTCCTCACAGCACATTCAACCCTGCACCCGTCAGTGCATTCATTCACTGATAAACATGCCTCTGCAATCTCATCACCTTCCCCAGCTAACACCATGCTGACCACATGAATCTTTGGGGTATATTTTATCTTACAACTATATTAGTGAAAATTAGCAAGATTTCCAGAGATTGTACCCCTCCCATTCTGCTCAGTCTCCAAAGTCACCAGATTAATTTCATCCATTACCAGTGTGTGCTCTGATCTCCCCCTGCAGTGCACACTGAGAGAACATGGTCAAACATCATCATAATTCTCTGACACAATTCACGCCGGCTACATTTCAACAGCATACAATTCTGGATTATTGCATGTGTTACAGCTTGTGTCTACATGTCCCCCAAAGCCTCATGGTGTCATAGATGGGGGACTTTTCAGAAGTGGCTAGACCCCAGAGTACGTGATCCTGGGATTGATTCATGGTGCAACACTAGGATCAGGGTACTAGAATTGATGGTGTGATATTCCCCACCCTAAGTAGACTGGACAGAAAAACTGTGTCTCTCTTTACTGCCTTGTTACCTTTAGTGTGCAAAAAAAAACTGCTTCTTCTCTGCAATGTGTCTTCCATGCTGCCCTGCCTTGGAGCCAGCTGACTATAGGCTGAAACTTCTACAAACCATGAGCTAAGTAAACCTTTCTTCCCTTAACTTTGAATATTTGGTATTTTGTCTCATCCGTGGAAAGGTAACTAACATAGCATGCTATCAGGCATCTTCCAAAGATACACTGGAAAGTCAGGAGGGAGACCTTTGCTTTGCCCACAGTATCTTAAACAGAGAAGTAGAATCCCAGATCAGAGGACGGTCTCACCAGAGTCAACCCTTCTTGGCTCCAGCTACATGTCCTGCAGTGCCACATGGGAGGGAACTGGATAAAGCAGACATGAAGCACCAACATGGTTGGAAGCTGTAATCATGGGAGGGAGTCAAGCTGGTCAAGATCACGACCTCTCCATCGCCAGTTGTGAACCTGCACAGGGGCACAGGGCTGTTGTACACACCGTTCCCTGATACAGTCCTTCCCCAAATATTACTGTCATTCATCTCTAAAGTTCACATGGTACCTAATCAAAAGCCATGTCTCAGAACACTGTCTCCTGAACAGACTACAACAAATAATCATCCCTTTCTGTACAATCTCCCTATTCAGTGGCCTTCTCCTTTTCAGACATCAGACTGCATTTACTTTTTTTTAACACATTGTAAGAACCAGTTCTCTATTCCAGTCAACCCAGACTGGAGCTGATACACTGAGATGATCAATAAGGACATTATTTTTCCTTCCTTATCCACCCCTTATCAGTTAGTGCAATTACACAAACTCATTTCTGAAAATATGAGAATGAGACTCGTGTTTTTCTGACAGAATCATGCCACCCCCTGCAAATGCAGGTCACAAACTCATTTCTGAAAATATGAGAATGAGACTCGTGTTTTTCTGACAGAATCTCACCACCCCCTGCAAATGCAGGTCCCACCAACCTCATCCCTCAAAGCTGCCTCAAGAGCAGGTGCTCGGCCCACTCCCTCTTCTGTGTCTCACGGAGCTTCCCGACTCTGCATCTATTACCCCTGCTAGGGGGAAGCTAGAACAAATAGACTGCTCCCTGTACCCGCCTCCTTTGTTTTTGGACCTGAGGCTCCTACTAAGCACCTAAGTGGGCCTGGACGTGTGCAGCCCATGGCTGGTAGCTTTACAGGCACCTGATAAGTGTTAAGATGCTTCACAGCATTAGATGCATAATAAATAATAATAATATACTGCCAGATGATCACTGTACAAGTGCTGCAGTGATGAACCACTCCGGAGGACGCAACAACCATGAGCAAATAGAAAAGCAAACAGAGAAACAATCTGTTGTGCTACACCAAAAAATAAATCTAGGAACGAAGAGAGATTCTCTGGGGATTGAAATATTTTGGTGATAAAGCCCCGAAGATAATAGGTGTGTTTAAGTGTGTCTTTTTCTGTGCAGCTTCAGCTGCTTTGCAACATACTGTCCTGCAGCCCTTGTTGTCACATGAAGAAGCCATCCCAGGGTCAGGGAGGAGGCTTGCAATGTGCACTTGTCGAAGTTTGTGACTAGAAGCTGTGACTCAGATGCATTATGTCCAGGGGAAGCTGGCTCCATTCTGACTCCAGCAGGCCAGCAATCAGGCACTCAGAAATGGACAATAATGGAATAATGGGGGTGGTGATTCTTTAACAGTCCCTAGTAATAAAGGGGAAAGTATTGCACAGTTTTTGTCCCAGTCAAGGAGTATTACTGGATGTCTGAATGCTTAATAGCAACAAAACACATGGTGCTCAAAATTGGATTCTGGTAAAAACGGATGGATACACTGTACGATTTCATTTATAGGATAACCTTGAAATGACAAAATTATAGAGATGGGGAACACAGCAGTGGTTGCTAGGAATTAGGTTTGGGGAAAGGATGTGGTTATAGAAGCACCCTGAAAAAGATGCTTTGTAATGATGGAAGACTTCATGCTTAATTGTGGTGCTGTTGATACAAAGTTCATACACAACACTATATACCAACACCACCACCAACAACAACAAAACAGAGGAAAACAAAGGTCTATAAGGTAATTAATAATATTGTAGTTCTTTGAGGAAGAAAAGCACAGTTCAAGTTTCCAGAGAAATAGTGGTAAGCTTTTGTCTTTTCCTCCAGTGGCCTCTTGTCTGAAAACAATAGAAATTGAAACTTAGAAGCAGCCATTAGCACACACAAAGATCTCCCCAAAACGATAACTAGTTCTTGTTCCATGAACTGGAAAAGGAACTTGGAAATCTCAGAGACAACATGGAAATTGTATGTTGTTGTCTTACTCTTCTCCAGCCTCTCATGCCCAGCACAAAGCAATAGTGTGGCAATCGTGCCAAAGGCCTCTCTTTCTCAGTAGAGCTGGGACTCCAGGGGTGTGAAAGGAGTGATTATTGTCTTTATGGGTCTTGGTTTTTCTTCCATTTGTCAAGGCTATGGTTGTGGAAGTACATGGCTGGGCAAGGGATATAAAATATAGTGCTTTGATTGTATGTTATATATTGTGAAATAGAAAATGCTCAATGTAAAATAGGGTGAAGGGGGAAAATGTTGAGATTGTAACAAAAAAGTAAGGAAACAAATTTTATGTATATGGGGGGGTGGTAGGGTGGGTAGGGCTAGGGGAAAAAATGAGAATTAAGATGTGTCTTATACTGGTACAAATCCCCATTATGGAGTG
>PVIR01020739.1:0-30213 GCA_004026965.1 Petromus typicus | reverse complement strand
AGTTCTTACAACTAAATGATAACCCCAGTACAACATATAGAAATTTATGGGACACAATGAAAGCAGTTTTATGAGGAAAATTCCTAGCAGTGAAAGCCTACATCCAGAAAACGGAGCAAGCTCAAATAAACAATTTAATGCCAAACTTTAAGCGACTAGAAATAGAGGAGCAAAACAAACCCAAAGCTCACAATAGGCAAAAATTATAAGGATCAGGGCAGAAATTAATGCAATAGAAACCAAGAGAATGGTTCAAAAAATAAATGAATCAAAAAGTTGATTCTTTGAGAGGATAAACAAAAATGATAGACCCTTAGACCCAGCCTCATTAAACAAAGGAAGGAAAAGGCTCATATTTATGCTATTAGGAAGGAGAACAGAGAGATTACTACTGACCCAGAGGAAGTCCAGAGGATAATAAACACCTACTTTGAAAATTTATACTTCAATAAAATGGAAAACATAAAAGAAATGGATAGATTTCTAAACACATATGAACTCCCATAGCTGAATAAAGAAGATATAGAAATGTTAAATGCCCCAATAACAATCTGTGAAATTGAAAATGTAATTAAAAACTTGCCAACAAAGAAAAGCCCTGGGCCTGACGGTTTTACTGCCGAATTCTATAAAGAGAGAATTCTTTAAAGAAGAGTTAGTGCCTCTACTTCTGAAACTCTTCAATGAAATTGAAAGGGAAACAGTACTCCCAAACTCATTCCTGGAAGCAACCATTACCCTGATTCCAAAAGCAGACAAAGACCCAACCAAAAAATAGAACTACAGGCCAATATCTCTAATGAATATCAATGCAAAAATCCTCAGTAAGATCCTGGCAAACAGAATACAGAGAATTAACAAAATGATTATATACCCTGACCAAGTTGGATTCATCCCCGGGATGCAAGGATGGTTCAACATATGTAAATCAATCAATGTTATACACTATATTAACATGCTCAAGGACAAAACCAAAAGGTCATCTCAATTGATGCAGAAAAAGTGTTTGACAAAATACAACACTCATTTATGTTCAAAACTCTACAGAAGATCGGAATAGATGGTCTGTATCTCAAACTAATAAAAGCTATCTACGAGAAACCTTCAGCCAGTATCATACTAAATGGTCAAAAATTGAAACCTTTCACACTAAGATCAGGAACAAGACAAGGATGTCCTCTCTCACCACTTCTTTTCAATATAGTTCTGGAAATATAAGCCACAGCAATTAGGCAAGAGAAAGAAATAAAAGGAATAAAGATTGGAAAAGAAAAAGTTAAGTTGCCATTATTTGCTGACGACATGATACTCTATCTAGAGGATCTTAAAAACTCAATTAAAAAACTGCTGGACCTAATCGCCAGTTTTAGCTGCGTAGCTGGTTACAAGGTCAATGTTCAAAAATCAAAAGCCTTCGTATACACAAACAGTAGACCCACTGAGATAGAAATTGGAGAGTCAGTCCCTTTCACAATAGCACCCCAAAAAATAAAATACCTAGGAATCTATCTAACAAAGGAGGTGGAAGACTTCTACTCTGAAAACTATAGCACTCTGAAAAAGGAGATAGAAGATGATATCCAAAAATGGAAAGACATACCTTGCTCCTGGGTAGGAAGAACCAATATTGTCAAAATGGCTATACTCCCAAAACTACTCTACACATTCAACACAATCCTGATTGAAATCCCAACAGCATATTTCACAGATCTAGAGGAAAAAAATGCAAACTTTCATCTGGAACCACAAAAGACCTAAAATAGCCAAAGCAATTCTAAGAAACAGGGACATGGTGGGGGGTATTACAACTCCAAACCTGAAACTATACTATAAAGCCACCATGATAAAAACTGCATGGTACTGGCAAAGTAACAGAGCAGAGGATCAATAGAGTAGACTAGAAGATCCAGAAACTACTCCAGATACACTGAGCCACCTCATCTTTGACAAAGGAGCCAAAAATCCTCAATGGAGGAAAGATAGCCTCTTTAACAAATGGTGCTGGAAAAACTGGGCTTTAACTTGCAAAAGACTGAAACTAGATCTAACTCTTTCACCATGTATCAAACTAAAATCAAAGTTGATAAGAGACTTAAATATTAAAACAGACACTCTAAACCTGTTGCAAAACAGGTTAGGTAAAACTCTTGAAGACATTGGCTTAGGGAAAGACTTCATGAACAAAACTTCTATAGCACAGGAATTGGCTGAGGAAATCAACAAGTGGGAACTCATTCTTTTTTTTTTTTTTTTCAGGTTTTTGGAGACAGAGTCTCGCTTTGTGGTTCAGGCTGGCCCTGAGCTCAGCCTCAAACTCACATCACAATCCTCCTGCCTCTGCCTCCCGAGTGCTGGGATTACAGGCGTGAACCACCACGCCCGGCACTGTGGTATGTGGTACTGGTTGCTGCTAGGTGTGGGTCTCCACACCCAGTATTGTTATGTGGTTACCGGGGAATTGAACCCGGGTCCTTGCGCTTGCGAGACAGCTGCCGGAACCACTGAGCTAACTTCCCGGCCCCAAGGGAACTCATTCTTTTTTTTTTTTCTAGATTTTTTGAGACAGGGTCTCACTTAGTGGTTCAAGCTGGCCTTGAGCTCAGCCTCAAACTCACATCACAGTGATCCTCCTGCCTCTGCCTCCCAGGTGGTGGGATTACAGGCATGAGCCACCATACCCGGCACTGTGGTATGTGGTACTGGTTGCTGCTGGGCGTGAGTCTTCACACCCAGTATGGTATGTGGTTATCAGGGATTGAACCCGGGTCCTTGCTCTTGTAAGATAGGCGCCAGAACCACTGAGCTAACTCCCCGGCCCGGGAACTCATTCTTTTAAAAAGCTTCTGCACAGCAAAGGAAACCACCAACAGTGCAAAAAGGCAACCAACAATGTGGGAAATAATCTTTACCAGCTGTTCCTCAGACAAAGGGCTACTATCTAGAATATATAAAGAGCTCAAAAAAAAAAAAAATCAGCCCACCCAAATTTAATGACCCAATTCAAAAATGGGCATCTGAAATGAACAGATACTTTCCAGAGGAAGAAGTAAGAGCAGCTAAAAAGCATATGAAGAAATGTTCAACATCATTAGTCATTTGAGAGATGCAGATGAAAACAACATTGAGATTTCATCTCACTCCACATAGAATGGCTGCCATTCCAGATTCAGCCAATGGTAAATGTTGGCGAATCTGCGGAGAAGAAGGAACCCTTCTCCACTGTTGGTGGGACTGTAGACTCGTACAACCCTTGTGGAGATCAGTTTGGAGATTCCTCAAAAAACTAGGATTGGAGGTCCCATTTGACCCGGCCATTGCCCCGCTGGGTATATACACACAAGAATTGAAAGATTCATATTACAGTGACATAGTGCACCCATGTTTATAGCAGCCCAATTTGTGATTGCTACATCTTGATAACAACCCAAGTGTCCATCAACTGGAGACTGGATAAAAAAGCTGTGGTTCTTCTACAGAATGGAGTATTACTCTGCCATAAAAAATGATAAGTTTGAATCATTTGTACTTAAATGGATATACCTTAAGGATATCCTCATAAGTGAAATAAATCGGGCACAGATAGTTACATATAGCATCTTTTCTCTGGTATGAGAAAATAAAGATGTAAATGAGTGCTAGAATTGTATGTTATATATTGTGAAATAGAAAATGCTCAGTGTAAAGTAGGGTGAAGGGGGAAAATGATGAGATTGTAAAAACAAAATAAGGAAACAAATTTTATATATATGGAGGGGTAGTAGGGTGGGTAGGGCTATGGGAAAAACTGAGAATTCAAGTTGTGTCTTATACTGGTACAAATCCCCATTATGCAGTGCAATCATGATGCATATATGTAATGCACCAATAACGATTAAAAAATTAAAAAAATTTGTGTCTCATATATCACGTGTTTGCTTTTATATAACAAAAATTTATATACATATATAATTTTATACACACACACACACACACACACATTTAGAAGAGAGATAGGTAGGGAGTAGGGAGCAGGCCTGGGAGTTAGCTCAGTCTTTCTGGTGCCTGTCTTGGAAGCGTGAGGGCCCCCAGGGCCTGGCGTGGTGGCTCATGCCTGTAATCCCAGAATTTGGGAGGCAGACGCAGGAGGATTGCTGTTACTTCAAGGCTGAGCTCAGGGTCAGCCTGAACTGCAAAGAGATACCCTGTTTAAACAAAAAGAAAAGAAAAAAGAAAAAGAAAGTAGGGAGAAGTTTGAATATTTCCTCAAGTTACATCTTCTTTTTAAAAATATCAAAAATATATGGCAACTTGTTTCACTTATACTATTAGTTTATCTCAATTTGTTGAAAAGAAAGTTTTCTTTGTTTCTTTCTCAAAGAATTTTTTGGCTTGTGTCTTGTACTCTGAGTAACTAGTTTGATAATAACAATACATGGTGCATTGACTATTGTCATTCTCTATTGTGTTGTTATGAAACTTAAATTTTTTAATGAAATATAAAAATTAAAAAAAAAAGTAAAGTTTGAGTCTCTAAGTTTGGTAGAATCTTTCTTGTCTTGCTAAACCATTGGGTTTTAACAGGGAAAACCTAGACATGTAAAGAACAAAAACAAAAATGGGAAAAAATTTGTTCCAGTTTTAAGGGAATGTGGGAAGGCGAAAAAGGAAGGTGACAAATGGTGTGTGAAAGGGTCAAAATCGGGATCTCAACTTCCGTTCTTCAGACTTCAGCCTGGAGAGGTTGTGAGCCAGATAAATAACTCAAACAGAGAAGAATATTCTGTGTTTCTGAGACCTAGGAGAGAGCTAGCTCCATACCTTACAGAATGACACATCATTTTCATGATTGAAAATAAGCCTACAGAGTACTTGCTGGAAAGGATTGGGCTAATTAGATAATTCATTGCCAGTGGCCACCACTGAATGGACGATATGTGGTAGGAAGTAAGTAGAAGAGTCTAAGTTGGTCCAGAGAATTAGCTGTGGTGCCTGCAGGGAATGTGGGACCCTGGATTCTCCACAGAAATGTGAGTCCAAACAATAACAAGAAAATACAGACTCAAAGTGGTGAACACTGACTTATGTGCTACACACCAAAAGATTCCAACAGGTAAAGAAAGAGTTCACTCAACATTCCTGAGTCATTGTCCTCTGGACTAGAGTACATGAAGCTCAACTGTTGAAGCCTAAGGAAGCGGCTGGAAATTATTCAGGAGACTGAATGTTTTACTTAAGAGATGAAATATATGCTGAACCATTTTTAAAATATACATCAGGCTGCATTTTACATGAGATTGGATGTTTACTTATAAAAACAGTGAGGGAAGCAATCGGAAGAATAGATTAGTTACACACAAAATAATAGGCCTTTTCTACATAAGAAGTTCTCTCTGTCTCTTTCTGTCTCTCTGTCTCCATCTCTCTCTGTCTCTCTCTCTCTCTCTATATATATATATATAGTTATATATAGTTATATATATGTTTTATGTATATATGTATATATATATGCACACATACATATATATGGACTTTTTCACATAAATTTTCAGATCTTTGGGTTACAGAGTGGGTAGTGTTCAGCAACTGTGTTTAGATATAAATGCTTAAAGTTGGGGCTGGGGAGTTAGCTCAGTTGTTCCGGCACCTGTCTTGCAAGCGCAAGGGCCCGGGTTCGTTTCCCTGGTAACCACATAATAATACTGGGTGTGGAGACCCACACCCAGCAGCAACCAGTACCACATACCACAGTGCCGGGCGTGGTGGCTCACGCCTGTAATCCCAGCACTCGGGAGGCAGAGGCAGGAGGATTGTGATGTGAGTTTGAGGCTGAGCTCAGGGCCAGCCTAAACCACAAAAGCGAGACCCTGTCTCAAAAAAACCTAAAAAAAAAAAAAATGCTTAAAGTTAACCTACAAATGTTACTCTGAGAGATTCTCTACTTCAAACTTTTTGAAAAATTAAACTTTTGAAAGGAGAAAGAGTTTAAAAAGTTGATCTTCCGTTTGTCTTTCCACAAAACTTCTCTCTACCTTTTTCAGTGGACACTCAAGTTACCACCGACCTAACATATGAAGAGTTATTGGGTTATTAGTAGAGTTTTCATTTTAACTTAAGCACAGAGTCTTTAGTCTTGACTTCAGTAGTGGCTGCTTGTGCCTCCAAATGTTCTCAGATATAGATTTAATATTAAAAAGTTCTGGAAGGAAATTTATAGCATTTGTTCCTGTGTGGGGTTAACTGAGAAATCTTGGGCCTATGTCTCTCTAAGGACAATGAGATCTACTTGGAAGAAAGTGTGCCCTAAAACTTTAAAAGAAAGAGACTTGGAAAGTAATTGACCAACGTGAGTTACAACCAGCCCTGAGGAACAAATTGAGTTCAAAAGTCAAGGGTTTACTGTACATGCATATGCCCCTTCCATGGACTTCAGCAGTAAATTAATCAAAACCAGGCCTCTGAAACTACAATTCTTGGCTTGTTGAAATTCTATTCAAAGAAGTATCACTTGTTATAAACTATTTATATTTGTTTATTTTGTAATTAGTAAAGCATAGGTACAGATATTCCCATGTGCATTTTTGCATTTTTATAAGCAATCTACCTCTATTGTTTTTTTTAGTGAGTCTTTTTAGGACAAATGTTAAGAACCATTACTTCTACTCTTGTCTGATGTTAGAAAGTCTTCTCTGGTTTTAAAATTTGTTTGTAGTAACTGCACTTAAAGAGTGCAAATACATATGTCATACAAACAATCTTCATCTGCAGTATGTTTTTCCTTATTTTTGTGTCTAATTCTGAGCAGTTTTCAGTTCTTTTTTCTGCCCAGGTCATGTGCTTTTGTTCTGAGATATTGATAAGATTCTTTGCCAGACCAAACTTTACTCAAGAGTATTTCCTTGTGAAATCTAGTTTTAGCAAGAAGCTTGCTAATTCATTTTAGCACAAATATCACACCCTTAATATCTGATATCTTTAAACATCTGATTATCTCCAACCTCCTACCCCATTGTGAACCCTGTCCCAAGTGCAATCTGGGACAGTCTTCAGTAAGAGTACGGTTAGGTTACCATATCAGGAATCTTCCTGACACTTTATGTTTCTTTTTTGTATTTTTTTTTTTTTTGTACTAAGAATTGAAATTCTGGACATTGCACTTGCAAGGAAGGCTCTAGAACCACTGAATTGAATCCCTAGTCTTTTAAAAAAATATCTCAGGTATTAATTTCTATTTCCCTATCCTGTCCTTCCACTTGAATTGAATCTGTCTTCCCTGTGGAAATCCTCACTGCAGTATTCCCTTTACCCACCATGATGGTCTTGAATAAAAATCTGCATTACCATGCTTTAGTAAGTACAATGAATAATTTTTTTATTTGACAAAATGTGCATGTTTCATGGAATCTAAGAACTCTTTAAAGTATGGTACATATGTAGCACAAACATTTTTCTTATGTAATAGAGATATGTATTTTTCATTAGTCTTTCAAAGAGGAGTCAGGTTGAATAAATCTGAGGTCCCATTCCTGTGAAATCTTTATATATCAGACTTATTTTTGTCTTATCAACTCTTCACTTTCTCTGTCTTCATTTTTCTATTCTTCTCCATAAAATATAAATAGGCAACAATCTCTATGAACATTAAAGCTTTACTTTTTAGTTATCTCATTAAGAGGAAAGAGTGAGAAATTTATTTTTTTAAAAGATATATAGCACAGTTGTTATGGTTTTTCTGGCTCATTTTGAACTACAGGTTACTAGCTATTTCAAAGTAAATAAAAATAAATCAATTAAATCAGCAACAAAATGGTACCTAGATTTCTTGATTTTTATTCTCCACCTCCCCTGGCCCTGCAACCTTCCACCCCCTTGACTTTTGAAAAAACATAAAAGATTACTTAAGATTTTGAAGTTGATTTTCAAATGAGACATTTTTATCAATATTGCAATAAATTCTTTTAGAAATATTCCAATCTTATTTAAATCAGAATATACATAAATTCTAAAATATATTTACTCATGCATTTATGTGTCATATGCACTTTTTGAAGGTGATTTCTTAGTGAGTTTGTTGGTAGATTTTAGGTAGAAGTTATGATCACAGTCATCATTGAGAATTTGTACCTGTACATGATATATCTTGATTCTTATTTTTTCCATTCTCATGCCCTCCTTTAACCCCTCCCCTTTATACATCAGCTTATTTCCATTATTTCCTTGTTACCTTCAATTTTTCCTTCCCTTCTTTCTTTTCCCTTGCCTCTCTCTGAAATCACCTTTGCCCATTGAATATTTTCTTCCTGTTTCACAATATCTATTATACATTTTGGTCCTGATCTACACTTTATGAAGGTAACTTTCAGGACATGTGCTTTTTGATTGTGACCAATCACATCAGATTGATGTGGAATGTTGATACTGAAAAATTGTATATTTTGGAGCATTTTGATTTTGTATTTTTCAATAAAGGAAGCTTGCAATGGAATAAATCTGAAAAGGGAAAATATTAGGATAAGAATTTTCAGTTAATAAATAAAATATAAACATAGAAGACTTTTGCAAGTGCAGAGCAGATTTACAGAGGCCACAGGTAACAGTAGGTCCCACTGGAACGTTCATGATCTGGCGTCCTAAGAGCAAAAGTTCTGGGAGAGAATGGAACAGAAGGAAGGCAAAAACGGAAATGGAATGAGTGAATGGTAGAAACAGAACAGTAGTTTTTGCATTTGACAGTGTGAGTTGAAAAAACAATTCAACAAAGCAGAAAGCAACATGATTGAAGGCACAAGAGGGAGAAGTTACAGAGAAAGAAAATGAGGCTATTGAGTTAAATTATCTAATGAATTTTAGTATATCACAGCTGTATTTGTGTCACTGGTTCTCATGCTTTAAATATTTCCTTTTGAGTCATAAATATGTATTAGGATGTCCTTTGTGGCTGTCTGCATGAGAAAATTCAACCAACTTCCTGCTTCCTCCCAACTGAGTATTCGTCCTCTCCATGTGGACCGCACAGAGGTACAGAATGTGATGATCTAAAACTGGGACTAAAAGCATTAGGTCTCTTTTCACTCCAAATAGGGCATTAATGTTCCCACAAATAGAGTAAATTGTCATTCAGTAGCTATTTAAGTTATAGGCAATTACTTATCAAATTTTATTTAAAGAAATCATGTTTCTTGTGGCAAATTCTATATATAATTTATAGCATTTCAGGTTAATGCTATTGACCGCCAGGGATGACAGTCAGTAACATTACAAAACAGTTGATTGGTGCTTTCTTCATTTGATCTCCGGTTTCTTAGATGATATGGGCTGCAATATCCTAGAACATTGTAACATACGGGACCTTGTGAATCTTAGCATCTGCTTAAAGCCCAGTGGCACGCATCACTCGCGCCAACTGTGCTTTGGAGTTATAGGAGTGATGTAGGTTCATGTGGATGGAAACATTTTACTGCCTCTATGTAGTAAGTTGTCTTCAATGAACTTTTTTTTTTTTCGAGAATTTTTCCTTATAGAAATATTTTACATTGTTTTTGACCTTGTACATAATTCAGTCTCCTTTGAGTAAATAGTCATTGCTGGTTAGAGAGCTAAAATTACCTGTCTTACATGACTGGTGTTAACTTGAACCATGAAAATGGAAAAAAGGGGATTTAAATAATTACTTTCCAAACTCGCTATGTAGGATTATTATTTCCTCTAATTTATAGTAGAGACTGGCTTTTTAAAAAATTTACTGGTAAATTTTACTGCCTAAGTAATTGACTTTCTAATTTCCTTGGAAATTCTTAGACTGCCTAATTGTTTTGAATCATTTTTCTGTGATCTAAACATTAGATATTTAGAATTCCAAGGGAACTTCATTTGTTCTGATTTACCCTGAAACAAGTGAAACTACAGAATCAACTTCCAGTGTTTGAATGTTAAAGAATTCTTATTGAAATAAGGCATTGCCAGGAGTGTAACACTTTTGTTTCTGTTTTCAAAATTGTTTCATTTGTTGATTGTATATTTGTACACATGTCTTGTGTGTGCATAGTTGTATATATTGGCATTTCGTAACACCTATGATAGTGACATGCCTGAAAAATTGCAGAAAAAGAGTTGGAGGAAACATTTGTATTTATGGAAAAAACAGATGAAACTAAACAAATTGTAAACTCAGTGAAAATGAGAAACTTACCACTCAAGTGACTAAAAGTACCATTTTAGGGATCTTGAAAAACTATGTAGGAGTTATTTTTGATTATCATATTTATGAAGAATATTTTAATATTGCTTGATATTCAGATATTCTCTTTCAAGATCTATTAAAATTTATCACCACCTGGAAAATTTACTTTAATTATTGAATGTCTCCCTTATGCAAAGTGCCATAGCAGAGATTCTGAGTAATATATATAGTCTTTCAGAAGTAGACGTGGAGCGTTTTGCACTGGGGAGCAATGGGATCTTGATAGTGAGACAAAGACTAAAAATGCCTCCACATTTTAGGAATATCAAAATGACTGTGGTAACCTGAAAGAAAAAAAAAAACTTATAAGGAGGTGAAATAAAGTTGAGGAGTTGGTTGGATACAATCTAATGACCAAAGAATTGTACAAAAACAAGTGAGTAGGAAGGTGGCAAAGGTGATAGAAACAAAGGGATAGACTGAGAAATGTTTTCAAAAGTTGACCAAGAGCTTTTAGTTTGGATGGGCAAAAAGAAGGGGAAAAAAGAAAAATCAAGTGTTCTAGTTTATTTCATTAAAATTAACAAGTAATAAAGCTATTGGAAATGTACTCCAGTGAGTAATTACTAGTAAAAAAACAACAACTTTCATTTTAAAAATAAGTAGATAATATCAGAGGCTTCCAATCAATGATTTTTGCTGACATTTTCAGAGGAAAAGGTAGATCAATATAGTAACCAGGGATTGTCTGGTTGCATGGAGAAGAGATAAGGCAAGAAAATTGAAGAATTTTTTTCCTCCAAGTTCCACTTGGTAAGATTCTCATAAAAGAATAAATTTTAAGAAAAATATTCCATGTTCAAGACCTACTAAAATAAATTATTGTGACATTGCAGTGACTATCTGAAAACTTAGGTCATTAGACACTAATGCAGACTCCTAAATTTGTGTATGCAAGTAATCACCTGGATTGTGCATTTGAAAACATTGGTTTTGATAGTTTCTTGGGCATGACCCCAAAAGAACAGATAACACAAGACTCAAAGATGTGGGATTACATTAAACTAAAAACCTTCTGCACAGTGTGGTATTTTTCTAATACGACATTTTGATTAGTGTAGATTGGTAAGAAGCCTTAAAAATAGATATTGTATATATTTTAGTTTTGTTCTATAAATTGTTACGGTAATTCCAATTCCTTTTTCTTTCCATTTATAAATTTTAGAACTAGTTTATTGAAAAAACTCTTTCTGAAATTCAACAGAGATTGCATTGAATGTATTAATTTATTTGGAATAATAATATTCTTATGATATAAAATAAATCCATATGCACATTGTATTTATTTGCATCTTTGATTTCTTTTATTAATGTTACATATTGAAACACACAGATCACATATATGTTTTGTTAAATATACATCTATGCAGTTCATGGTCAGCTGCTATCACGACGTTGTTTTCAGATTTAAATGTCCAATTATTTATTGAAGAACAATCAACCTCCAAATCCATGAGTTCCATATCAGTGGATTCAACCAACTGCTGATCTTCAGGAAAAAAATTGCACCTGTACTGAAAATGTACAAGACATTTTCTTTGTTATCACCCTATAAACAATATAGTGTAACATAGCCTTTACACTGTTTTGGGTACTATGAATGACCTAGAGGCAATTTAAAGTGCAAATGAGGATATGTTTGGGTTATATGTAAACATGGCATTCACTAAATAAGGGACTTGGATTCTGCAGATAGCAGTCATCTGCAGGGGTCCTGGGACCGTCAGCTGATGGATACTAATAGAGAACACTATATAGAAAACAAATTGGACTTTGTATATTGAAACTATGGCTTGTGACTTTGCAAATGTACTTACTACTATTTTAGTAGGTTCCTTTCTTTTCTTAAATATTCTACATTATTTTCTAAGTAGGTAATCAATCATATAGCTTATTAAATATAGTTTTATCTATCCTTTTCAATTCATATGTATTGCTTTCTTTCCTTTCCTTATTAGTATGCTGATGAAAAGAAACTAAATAAGTGGATATTCTTAGTCTTCAATTGTTAGGGAAAAAGCATCCAGCTGTTCACCACTAAGTATGGCATTTGATATAGATTTCTTTTGAAAAAATAGCTCTATTTGTCTTGCTAATGGAACTTCCTGTCTATTCCTAGTTAGCTGTGTTCTTTATTTTAATTCTACTAGCTTGAGAAGTTTTGAAAAATACCTTTTTAAATTTTTAGGAAGACGTTGGGTTTTTCTGTATTTGTCTATTTAAATAATGAGTTACATTGATTAATTTTCAAATACTGAACCAGCCTTTATAATTCCAGGATAAAGACACCTAGTTTTAATTTACTATGCTTTAATGCATTGATATATATAATTTGTTATATACTATCAGTAATTTTTGTGACTGTTAATGAAGGAGACTTCTGTAATTTTTTTCTCTTACAGTCTCTTTGTATATTTTTAATGGTGCAGCCTTAAGGAAATGAGATAGAAAATATTTCTTTTTTTTCTTTGTAGTTCAGTCTGGCCCTGAGCTCAGCCTCAAACTCACATCACAGAAATTCTCCTGCCTCTGCCTCCCGAGTGCTAGGATTGCAGACGTGAACCACCACACCCGGTACTGTGGTATGTGGTACTGATTGCTGCTAGGCATGAGTATCCATGCTCAGTACTGTATGTGGTTACCGAGGATCAAACCCAGGCCCTTGCACTTGCAAGACAGGAGCCGGAACCACTGAACTAAAACCCCGGCCCAATATTTCTTGTTTTTATATCTTTAGAAAACTATTGTGTATTATTGTGAATTTATATTATTTCTTCCTCAAACACTTGAAAGAAATTACTGCTAAAACCAGCTGGCCTTGAATTTTTCCTTTTTAAAATATCAGAATGTTTAGGACTGGAGATTCAACTCAGTGATACTGTGCCTGCTTCACTAGTACAAGGTCCTGAGTTCGATCTTCAGTCCTGGAAAAAATCAAAATAATATTTAAAAATGTAATTGAGCATTTACAATGTATTTGAATTATTTGTCACATTCTTATTCTTTATCTCAGCTAATATATATATTACACATATACATATATATTACACATATACATATATATTACACATATACATATATATTACATATATACATATATAATATATACATATATATTACATATATATACATATATATTATATATATGTAATTTTTTAAAAACTTATACAGGACATTTGAGTTAGGTTAACAGAAGATGTTGATAGAAGAAAAGAACAATAAATGTGCTTGATGGAAATTAGTATTGTTACTAATTCACTGAAGAAGAGGAACTTTTCATGTGGAAAAGCTAGACTTGTACTTTTGACCTAGATTTGTGACTTTAAAAAGTCATGACTCTCTTGGGCCCCAGTTATTTTAAGTAAAAATTGGGTGATATATATCATAAAAATTCATTGTATCAGACAAATTATTCTAATTCATATATGACCTTATTAGTAAGGGAAGGGAAGACAAATAGGATTTTTCATGAAGTTAAAAGCATCAAAGGTATAAGACATAATTGAGGGAGAAGCAGGTAGCTGATCATCAAAATATCTCTTTGTCTTCTGGAGTCAAGCCAGATTGTATGTTTCAGTTCTCCTGGGGAATTAAGCCTGTGTAGCTGAGTTGTAGTGAGTGTAATGTGTGAAGTACTGAATGCCACTTATAGCCTGGGTTTCCTGCATATAGTCCCACACTCCCCATCAGAATAGCTGAGACAGAGATAATCAGTGCAGTTGTGTTTGGTTACTGTTTGGTACAAGGATCATCATAGCGACTGAAGTAATGCAGCAGCAGAGCAGGCATACCAAAAGGGGCAACATTTAATTTGTGCAGCTAGAAATTTAACTCACACCGTGATACTGTGCAATGCAGTGGTGACCAATGCTGATTTAGGAGATACTGAATGATCAGGGAAGGCTCAGAGATTTCTATATGGTGATGAGCAATAGGATAAATCAGGTATTTTCATGACCCACTGACAATTTTCATAATTCAACTTTAATCTTAAAGTTGTTTAATCTTAAAGTTTAATCTTAAAGAAAGAACTCCACACTATTCTAGAAATAACATAGAGACAGTTAAATACAGAAAGACACTTGATTCATGTGCTCTCTGAGTGATAAAAGATTGTTTAGATTTCAAAGTTTACTTTGTGCTGCTACCAGGTGCATTAATCACGCTTCCTCACTGCTTCCGCTGCTGGGATATGACAAGGATTTTCTTTCACCTTGAAAAACTACACATAGTGGAGAGTTTGTGCTTTATTCCTGCAGCCTTAATGGACTCCACTGAGTAAAAGTCAATTGTTTTTTATTTTGTTTCCTGTTATATTTCTGAAAAATGGTTTTCAAATCATAGATTTGATTCCTCTCTTGGTATTGAAAGATCATAAACAAATAACGGTTTTATGTTATTTTTCTTTAGGAAGGTTTATGATTTTATCTTCAGCAACTGTACTAATTCAATAAGCAGCAGACCATAAGGCAGTAAGTGGATACACTATTAATTTTTATTGCTAAAGTTTCTTTTATGTACTATTTGATCTAAAGATGTTATTCACATTTTTATGGTCATACTGGCAGATGTGAAGAAGTGTGACTGTAATTCCTATTGATAAAGAATGAATATTTTGCATTCAGCCACCCAAGGGATGGCAACAATTCAAAATTCATGGGCCAGTTCATTAAGCGAATGGTGTTCAGTGTGAAAAAGTAAAGCAGCTGGATCGTAGTTCGGTTACCTGATCATAAACACAATGGGGAAGGTTTAGCCGCAGTGCTAACACCAGCTCACTACAAGAATTTGGTGGATGATTTATTCTTTTCTTTGTTCATTTTAATAATGAGAGGGAGAGGCCTCAAGAATATCTTCTAAAAATTGCCTTTATTCTTGGTTGCACAACGTTAAACCTGAAGCACTAGACTGGTAAAATAGAAATTTCATGTAAAAAGTACACAGAGAACAAATGACGTAAAGATGTGCACATTCTCCGACATGACTTGTCTCACAGGCCCTTGTCACTGACGCAATTCTGCTCTTTACTCAGAAGAACTAACTGGACCCCCATCCATGTTCATACTGACTTAGTCAATGTTATCAATTCAAACACTGTCATCTTTTAAAATGTTCTTGAAACCTGAAGGAGGGAGTACTTGATATGATTGAAATTCAGGAATGTTAGTGATAGTTTAAGCTTTGAAAGAACAATGTTACTTACATTGACTTAACCAATATAAGTTCAGGCTTATTGCAAAATTTCATGGAGATGAAAATAAATAGAGTCTATAGGAAATTAATTCAAGAAATAAGATCTAGTTACAAAATATATAAAATATTAAAATAACCTGTTAGTTGTTAAAAAAAAAACTGTTTTAAGTTTGTTTAATACTATACACAGAACAAGTAGTATGGGTATATCTAGGTGAAGCAGTTCAGTCTAGGCTGGTGGTCTGGGTGGATAATTTTATGGGGATTCAGCCTCTACTTGTTATTTAAAAGATAAATAATGCTAAAACACATAATATCATCATTTTACATTAATGAAGCAGATAATAATTCAAGGCTTGATGGCCTGAACATTCTTTAAATAGGAAGTAGCCAGGTGTGATAGCCATACCTGTAACCCTAGTAATCTGGGATATTAAGGCAGGAGGATGGCAAATTTATGTCCACCTTGGGCAGGTTAGCAACTTAGAAAGAACTTATCTCAAAATAATAAAAATATAAAGTTTTGAAAGGCTCAGGCTGTAGCTCATTGCAAAAGGCTTTGATTTAATCCCTAATAACACGAGGGAATAAAATAAGCAGGTAATATATGACCTACATATCTCTCAAAGTTTACAGATGTAGTAGAATATTAGACACTTTTCTTTAAATTGAAGAATGAGAAGAAAATGCCTATTGTGTTAGTTGCTTTTGTTTTGTTGCTAAGACAACATACCTGATATCCAAAGGTAGAGGATGAAGGATGCATTTGGCTCTGAGATGGCAAAGGTTTCGATCCATAGTTGGTGTCTTCAAGACAGGCATAGAAAACAGGAAATGAAGAGAGGAGAAAGAATGTGGTGCACACAAGGTAGCAAAGGCAACAAGAGAGGCAGCGCATGAATCCACACTGTAGCAATGGCATCAAGGGAGACAGTTAACAGTGTCGCCTTGCTTCTTTTATTCTGGCTACTTAGGGTCGGCAGCACTCACACCCTTAACTCCAGTGATTTTAAATCTAGTATTGCATCATTACTTGATTCCAGCTTCACACACCCTCGGTAAAGCCTATGCCCACACAAGACTTTGTGGGATATCTAGATCATCTAATCCATAACACCTATTATAACTGTTTCCTGTCTGACAGTAGGCTAGTAGTTCTCTATGCCTCTTAATGAAAAGAATGATACTTAAAAAGCAATCGACAAAACACACAAGTTACCAGACCGAAACCTGTAGCCGACACTTTCTAAAGTAACAATAAGAAGACATAATTCACGCACCATATAATTCAGTCATTTAAACTACTAAGTTCAATAGAGTTAAATATATTCTCAGTTGTGGAAATATCATAACAATCTAATTTTTGAACATTTTTATCAATCCAAAAAAATATTTTACTATTAGTAATCCTCCTCATCTCATACACCTCCAGCCTTAGGCACCATTAATATTTTTGCATCTAAATTTTCCATATTTGGCCATGCATATAAATGGAATCAAGTAGTCTGTGTTCTCTTATAACTGCCTTCCCTGGCTGAGGGTAATTTTTCTGAGCTTCATTCATGTTGTTGTCTGCATCAGTACTTAGTTACTTTTTTAAAAAAATTGAAATCTTTATTGACATTACATCTACACATTATGATTGCACTCAACAATGAGAATTTGTACCAGTATATGACACAACTTAATTTTCATTTTGTCCCATACCCGTACCCACGCTACCCCCTCCCCCTATGTACATAAGCTTTGTTTCCTTTCTTTTTTGTTATAATCTCCTTATTTTTCCCCTCATTATTTACCCCTTCACCTCACTTCACTTTGAGTATTTTCTATTTCACAATATATAACATACATTTTAGACTTCCTTTACATCTTCATTTTCTCATACCAGAGAAAAGATATGATATTTACACATCTGTGACATATAAAAGCCAAATTTTATTATCTGCTCATTATTGGACACTGGATCTACATTTGATCAATAAAACAGCAGATTTTAGCTTTTCTGAATAGTGCTAATTGGAGCATTCATTTACAAGTTTTGTATGTGTTTAGATATTTTTTTTTCTTGGATAGCTGCTTCATTGTGGGGACATATAATAAATGTAAACATTTGGCAACTCTGTGGTTATCCCAAACTCAAATGCTTAGACATTTGAAGAACTCTCAGATCTTTTCCTAAATGGTGATTGTCCTTTACACACTTGTACGAATACATGCCTCGAATTTCTCATTGCTTATCCACTGTCTTTTTTTTTTTTTTTTAAGGTTTTTCGAGACAGGGTCTCGCTTTGTGGTTCAGGCTGGCCCTGAGCTCAGCCTCAAACTCACATCATAGCAATCCTCCCGCCTCTGCCTCCCAAGTGCTGGGGTTACAGGTGTGAGCCACCACACCCGGCACTGTGGTATGTGGTACTGATTGCTGCGAGCATGAGTCTCCACACCCAGTATAGTATGTGGTTACTGAGGGATGAACCCGGCTCCTTGCGCTTGCAAGACGGCGCTGGAACCATATCGACTGTCTTTTTGATCATAACTAATCTAGTAGGTGTGACGTAGTTTCTCACTGTGGCTTTGTTTACATTTTCATGACAAATGATGATGCACTTCTTGATATGTGCTTGGGGGTCATTTTGTATACGACCTCCGAAGAAATAGCTATGCAGAACCTTGGTGTATTATCTTTATGTTGGATTGTAAGAGTTCTTTATGCATTTTTAATACAAATCTCTGATTAGGTGCATGATTTGAAAATGTCTTCCATTCTCTGTCTTTATTTTTGTTCTCTTGCTGGTTTTTTCTTTTAAGTGTCAATTTTTATCATTTTAATGAAGTCCAATTAATTTCTTTTGATGTTGCTGTTGTTTCAAGGTCATATCTAAAGAACTATTTATTATGTAATCCAAAGTTATGAAGATTTATTCTATCATTTTCTTTTTCTTTTTTTTTTTTTTTTTTTTAGACAGGGTCTCGATTTTTAGTTCAGGCTGGCCCTGAGCTCAGCCTCAAACTCACAGCAAGCCCCCTGCCTCTGTCTTCCAAGTGCTGGGACTACAGGTATGAGCCACCATGCCCAGCACTGTGGTATGTGATACGTGGTGTGTGGTACTGACTGCTGGTGGGCATGAATCTCCATGCCTGGTATTGCTGTATGTGGTTACCGGGGATCGAACCGGGGCCCTTGCACTTGCAAGACAAACGCCAGAACCACAGAGTCAAATCCCTGGACCTAATCTATCATTTTCTTTTAAAAAAAATTTTTAATCTTTATTGGTACATCACATATACGCATCATGATTGCACTGCATAATGGGGATTTGTACCAGTATAAGACACAACTTAATTCTCATTTTTTCCCATAGCCCTACCCACCCTACCGCCCCCCCCATATACATAAAATTTGTTTCCTTACATTTTTGTTACAATCTCAACATTTCCCCCCTTCTTCCTATTTTACTATCATTTTCTTTAAAGAGTGTTAGTGTTTTATCCCTCATATTTTATTCTGATCTATTTTTAGTTAATTTTTGTATATGGCATGGGTAAGGTGTCTAAACTCATTCTTTTGGAAGTGGATATCCACTTGTCCAAATAGTATTTTAAAAACACAATTCCTCTTGTTGAATTGTCTCAGCAAGCTTGAAATAAAAGGGTTTATTTCTGGACTTAAAATATTTTCCTTTCATTTAAATTTCTACTTTTCACAGTATCACAGTGTCTCAACAAGTGAAGCTTTGTGATCAATTATGAAACAAGGAAGTGTGAGTTCTCCAACTCTATTCTTCTAAATTGCTATTTCTACATCCCTTGAATTCTCTCATACATTATTACTGATCAAGTTCTGTACAAATCCACCATAAAACATTTTTAAAAGTAGGCAGAATTAAAGGTTGGTTAGAAGAGTACTGTGATTTAATAAGGGCAGATCTTTGTAATTCTTATCATATATGTCTTTTATTTGGATCATTGTTAATTTCTTTCAGTTGTGCTTTATAGCTTTCAAAATATTAGCTTGTATTTCACTTATTCAATTCATTTTTATTTTTGATGCTATTTTTATGAAAATGTCTTCTACATTTTTTGATTTGTATATTGCTAACATAAACAAATACATGTTTAAAAATTTCATCTTGTAAATTTGAATTTACTTGTGAGTTGCAATAAATTCTTATGGATCTTATAGAATTTTCCATATTAAATTTCTTTTCTGATATTAATTTTCAAAAACATCTTGTGTTAGCCTGTGTTCTGATAAGAACATCCAAATTAATGGGTAAATCAGGTGATAGTGGTTGTTCTTTTCACTAGATTAGGAGATTTGTGGGGGAGATAGACCATGAGTTCATACCAGAACAGACATTTAGGGTGTGGGGCCATGGTAGAGAAAGTGGGTTTTGGGGCATGACTTCAGGTTCTACCTATCATCCCTGGAACTTTCCTTCCTCCCCTGTCTACATTCTGGCTACCACAACTTGAACAAAATTACTCTGCTGTGGTCCTCCTGCATGGTATTTCTGCTTTGGATCCAGCTAATTATCAGTTGAAATTCTGAAAATATGAACCAAAATAAAGATATTCTCCTTCAAATGGCAAGTGTCAGGTATTTTGTCCCAGTACTGGAACGGCTAACTTTACAATGTGAAATGCAAGTAGTGAGAGAAAGATCTTTGTCTTTTTCAATATAGGCAAAAATTATTCAATCTTTTCATCACAGTTTTGATGATAGTTGTGGTTTTGGAAGTACCTATTATCAGGTTGTGAAAAATTCATTTTCTGTTAAATGTAGTAAATATATTTTGTTATAAAAGGTATTGGGTTTTGTGAAATACTTTTCTGTCTCTTGAGACCTAGTGATTTTTGTCCTTTTTAAATGGATAGTTGAGGCAGAGGATTTAGCTTAGTGGTTCCAGCCCCTGCCTTCCAAGTGCAAGGGCCCTGGTTCAATCCCCAGTAACCACATATAATGCCAGGGATAGAGACTCACACCCACCAGCAATCAGAACCACATACCACCAGCTGGGTCTGGTGGCTCATGCCTGTTATCCCAGAACTTGGGAGGCAGAGGCAGGAGGATCGCCAAGAGTTCAAGGCTGAGCTCAGGTCCACCTGAACCACAAAGTGAGACCCTTCCAAAAAAAAAAAAGGATAGTTGTATTAATGGATTCTCAGATATTGAACTGATCTTGAATCCTGGAATAAATACCACTTGGCAATGGTATAAGATTCTTTTCTTATCTAAGTTTTATATATTTCACTCTGTTAATGGCTTGTTCAGATCATTTGTATAAGTTCATGAGAAATATTGGTGCTTACTTTTATCTTTTTGCAACGTCTTTGCTTATTATATCAGGATAGTGCTGAACTAATACAATGAATTGGAACGTACTTTAGCTCCTGTTTATGAAAGGATTTGTGAACAATAAAGATTAGGTGTCTTTGAATGCCTGGCAAGGTTTGTGCCTGAAGAACTTTTGGCTTGAATTTCACAGAATTTAACTTTAGCTTATTTCATTTACTTGTTATAGTATATTCTACTTTTCTGAGTTTTTTCTTGGGTCAGTTTGGTAATATATTCTCTTAAGAATTTGTCCCTTTCCTCCATTTTACTTAATTTGTTGTGCAGGGTTATTTCTTTTTTAGTAATTTAACTTAGCTATTTGAGTCCCCCCACCCCCGGTCAATTTTCATAATCTTTCAGAGGACAAACATTTGGTGTCATTGATATTCTAATTTTTTTCTATTTTTTTACCTATTGAATTATCTATTTCTCCCTTCAGTTCACACCATTTTTGCTTTAGATGGACTGAATCTGTTAGGTACATGTATGAATACATTGATACATTGTTTTTAAGAGTAAAATATATGTACATTTTGTATGTCTTCACTGTTTAATGCATTTCTCAATTCAAAATTTCCCCATTACATTGTAGTAAAATTATTTGTCTTTAAATTTATTTTATCAGACACTACCATATCCAATCCAGACTGCATGATTTTTGTTTTATGATATATATTCTAACATTTACTTTCAATCTATTTATGTCTTTGAATTTAGATATGTGTACTATAGGCAGAATAGATTTTAATTATTAATCTCATCTATTTAATTATTTTTTTCTACTGACTGGATTTTTAAATCTATTCACATTGAATTTTTTTTTTTTTTTTTTTAAGACAGGGGTCTAGCTGTGTAGTTCAGACACTCTGTAGTCCAGGCTAGCCTTGAACTCATAGCAATCCTCTTGCTTCTGCCTCTCGAGTGCTGGGTTTACAGGAATGAGCTAGCACACCCAGCATTGTTGTATGTTGTTACCAGAGTTTGAACCCAGAACCTTGTGCTTGCCAGGCAGATGCTGGAATAACTGAGCTAAATTCCTGGCCCAAATTAATTTTTCAATAATTGGCATTATGTCTTATATTTCACCTTTTCTTTTTATATATATCTCTTGTCTTTTTTTTTATTCATTCTATATTATTTTCTTTGGCATTAAATCAATATTTTCTAGTGTACTCTTTTAAATCCTTTGCTGATATTTTCATTGCTCTGTTCTTTATTACTTATTTACAGGCCACATAATTAGTCAGAATGTACTTTAGATATATGAGAAATATATCCAATTCCATTATTATAATATTATTCTTGTACATGTTGTAACCTCCTAACAAAGGAAGCTGTGAAAAGATGAGGGAAACTTTATACCAATATAATCTATAATGTTAAAATTCTTACTTGCTATTTCTGACTGTTTCCACTGTCCCAAACTGAGCTGAGTTGCCAAGGGTAATCCCTTTGTTTTAGAGCCTACATAAAGAGCGATCCTATGGACGTCCTCGTCCTATGAGATCTCTGTCAGTCTTCCACCTACAAGATTAGGATGATAAATTTGTGTTCTTTTAAGCCTTTACATTTTTACATATTTTAATAAGGAAAATGAATACAAATTCCTATCTAATTTTTAACTGTAATGGAATATTCAAGTTGCAATTATTTATTTTAATTTGGTAAGAAAGTCTTTTACTGTCTGACATTTGGGCAGATCACTCAATGTTTTGTTTCATGTCATGAATCTCAATCTGAATCACTCCTACATGCTTTTGCAGTCCTATGCTACTGCGGAGGAAGAGCTCTCAGTAATTTCTACTACATTTTTGAAGAATCACCTTTATAGCACATGGACATTAAAAAAAAACGAATTAATTTCTGATGAGGCACACAGCATATTCCTGTTTATCATTTATTTTTTTTTTGTCTTTTAAGGTTTTTTGAGACAGGGTCTCACTTTGTGGTTCAGGCTGGCCTTGAGCTCAGCCTCAAACTCGCATCCCAGCAATCCTCCTGCCTCTGCCTCCCAAGTGCTGGAATTACAGCCACCATGCCCAACACTGTGGTATGTGGTACTGGTTGGTGCTGGGCGTGAGTCTCCACGCCCAGTATTGTTATGTGGTTACTGGAGATTGAACCTGGGTCCTTGTGCTTGCAAGACAGGCACCGGAACCACTGAGCTATATCCCTGGCCCCAGTTTGTCACTTATTTTTAACACTTCATATATTCTACATATGTGGACAATTTAAACATATTTTATTTAACAAAATTAACATTTTAAATGATTTTTAAATGTGTAAATGATAATTTGTATGGTGTCAGAGCTAGAATTTTGGAATTGTGGTTTCTAGTCAGAAGTCAGCAACCAAGAAGCATTTTATTCTTCAAGAGAAAGATATATATATATATATATATATATATATATGTATATATATATATGTATATATATATATATACGTATATATATATATATATTCTGTTGTATGTATATATATTCTGTATTCTTATATGTTTATATGTATTCACATATAATGTATATGCAGATACACATATGTGTATATTCATATATTTCATATATTTTCTCTATATATCTACCTATCTAACTTTCCTTTCATTAAATTCGTAAGTTTATGGGGCCTAGTTTAAACATAAATTATAAAATATAGCAGTCTTTTATTATAACAGTTTATCTTATTTTGTAAGGATGTATAACTAATTTAAAAGATATGGTAAAAATTGTAAATGTCTGTATTATTAAATGAATAATACATGAAATGAGTATTCATTATACTACTTTCTTAACGTTTATTATGTTTGAAAGTTTTCTTAACCGAGAAAGAAAAGAGAGCATGCGATAGTTCTCAAGGTTATACTGTCAAAGCAATACAAAACACCATGGAGTGTAAAATTTTAAATTATCAGAAGGAGAATAAACTGTGATTTTGTCATGTCATGTTCTTTGACTTTTGTGCCTTCAGTCAAAGACAAAACATCAAGAGATATAAATGAGTTCTAGAATGTATGTAATATATTGTGAAATAGAAAATACTCAAAGCAAAATGGGGTGAAGGGGGAAAATGAGATTATAACAAAAAAGAAAAGAAATAAAGTTTATGTGTATGGGGGGGTTGGTAGGGTGGGTAGGGATATGGGAAAAAATAAGAATTAAGTTGTGTCATATACTGGTACAAATTCTCATTGTTAAATGCAATCATGATGTGTATATATAATGTACCAATAAAGATTTCAATTAAAAAATGGTAAAATCCAAGGTACTTGAATTAGCTGATGGAAAGAAATTTTCAAAGCATAAAAATGAGAGACAGCTAGGCTAAGTGTCAATTCATCATATAAACTATATGTAGGTCTAGGTATTTTCATATGTAGATAGACATGGCTTTTTAAATTCTGTTGTCTACTTTAAATAATTTTATCCTTTGTGCTTCTTTAATTCTTTAAATAAAAACCTTGACAAAATTGATGCAAATTGATTATCTTTTAAAAGTATTTAATACTCATTAAATTATAAGTTTAAGGATAGCTAAACTCCTACAAGTTTTGGGGAAATTAATAGAATAATGGAAGAACTCCCTTTTTAAAAATTTGAATTCTTTATTGGTTTGTCTGATATACACATCATGACCACATTCAATATTGAAAATTTGTGCCAGTAAATGACATAACTTAATTATCATTTTTTCTCATTCCCCTGACCATCCTACAATCCTCTGCCCTCTATATACATATGGTTTGTTTTCTTTTTTACATCACATTTTTTATTTCCCCTTATTACTTACCCTTACCCTTTTCCTTTTGAATATTCTCTATTTCACAATACGTATCATACATTCTAGAACTCATTTACATCTTCAGATTCTCATACCAGAGACAAGATACTGTATTTACACATCTGTGACCTATTTATTTCATTTATGAGTATGTCCTCAAGGTATGTCCATTTGAGTATCATGACTCAAATTTATTCTTTATGGCAGAGTAATACTCCATTTTATAAAAAATCCACATCTTCTTTATCCATTCTCCAATTGATGGGCATTTGGGTTGTTTCCAAGATTTAGCTATTAAAAACAGAGCTGCTATGAACATGGATGCACATGTGTCACTATGATACGAGTCTTTTAAGCAGGGTAATAGCAGAGTCAAATGGGACCTCTAATCCTAGCTTTTTGAGGAATTTCCACATTGATGTTTGCAGGGGTTGCACCAGGCTACATTCCCTCCAACACTGGAGAAGGGCTCCTTTCTTCCCACAAGTTCACCAGCCTTGCAAGACCTCCTTTTTGTTCAACTAGATGTATCTAGGGCAGCAGAATGCTAAAGGGTATGAGTTTTATATCTGTTAGCAAGCAAGTGGTGAGAACCAGATAAAATGAGCCCTGTGTTTTGCTTCTCCTTTAAACTGTGCTACAATTTGCAACATTTTCAATACAGGCAGAGTTTCCTACCTTGAGCTTTGATATGTCAGTGTTTGTTCTCTAAAAATTAAATGTCAATGCAAATCTATTTTGATAAGGATAAGAGACATGTACTTTACAATTACAATTTAGAATCCCAATGAATGAATAACGATTCACCAGAGTCCCTATGTTTTGCCCATTATCTTTTCAATGATATACTCTGTGTATAATTTAAGACTTGCATGACTAACAGTAATGTGAAATGCTGCTGACTTTTCTCTTTTTCTAGCCCTGATGTTAATAATAACATCTTCTTTAAATACACTGAGGGAGAAATTGTGGTCTTTTTCCACGTTCATGCTGTGAAAACTTTTAAAAAACCCAATGACATTAACTGTATTTGGAATAGCATTATTTTCTATGAAAATCTCCTCCTACCACCTGGTGAATATAAGATTGTTATTGATATCTGTAACAGAATTGGCTCTTAATGACCTTCTTCATGATTTGACCTGTTTCCCAAGAACCTTAGAATTTTGGCCATGTATTTCATTTCTCAGAGTGTATTAGATAAGACGTAATCCCCTAAATTTATATATTTAGGCCATATTCACCAAAAATTTACTATTTAAATGCATACTTACATGCCATATTCCAAAATAAAACCAGACCATTAAAAACATGAAAGATTTTGTTGAGTCGATATTTCCTAATGGTATCAACATTTCAGTCCTTTACACTGTGGTTGACTAGGAATGTACATTCAAGGTGCTCTCTAGACTTTGATTTCTTCCAGAAAGTTGACTTTGCATATTCTAAGTTATATGAGTAATTCTTTGTTCAAAACTCTATCATTTCCTTACTCATTTTTGAAAATTCTTTATCAGATGTTAATTTAGGGAGCTAGCTGTATTATTTGCTATGACTTTTGTTTTCCTTTATTCAAAAAGCAATCAATTCTGAAATAATTGTCATGTCCTATAAACAGAAATCATACTTTTAACATTCTAAAACCATTTAAAAAAGATATTTTTCTGTAGCTATTTGATTTTGTGTTATCTTAGGAGCAGCCTTTCCCCTACTTGCATGAAGACACAGGATGTCAGTAAAAAACCAGCATAATTTGAGGAAAGCATGATGATTTGTTGGCACAGCAGATTCATCTTGTAATTTTAGTTTTACTGGATAAGGTTGCTGAGAGTAAATTTAGTAATACATGAAAAGATTCTGGCAAAATGTTTGTGTTCAACAAATGTTATTTCTTTTCTCTTTATTTCTGGTCATCATGTCTTCTGTGCCACACTACCTCCTTCTTCAATCTTTTCTTTTAATTATCAAATAAATCATTTGGCAATGCGTCTGTCATAGAACATTACTCAGCAACGTGATCATTATTAAAACATTACCTTCACATTTCACCCAACTGTTTTTACTCCACTGCCCATGAAGTTCTATATGTTTTAAATAGGAAATATTCTTCCTGCTCTCTTCTATTTACTGAAAGCATTCTTGAGCAGAAATAGCTTTTATGGCATTCTTCCCAGGAGATAGAGTTACTAAAGGCAAAAAGAGAAAAACAAATGGAGGTAAAAAAAATCTATCTCTAAATTATAAAGATATTTGAAAGGAAAAATAAGTCTACATTTGTCTATTTGGAGTGCATTTGAGAATGTTAACTCTAAAGAGCCAGAGTGAATTCTCTAATAAGTTATCATGACATTGATATTTTTATATGCACTATCTAGCCTTTTGACTGAACAGTTATGGTAGTAGTGCATACTGATGTTTGACCAATCTAACAATAATTAAATGTGGTATGATGCATGTAATCTGCTATGTGATTTTACAGATACAATGTATTTCATGAATTATATGAAGTGGTTTTTTTTTTTGAAATGAGATTTTCAAATTTCACCTTGAAGTAAAATACATGATATTTGAAGATGGAGGGAATTAGATACAACACATTCTTCAAATACATTTTAAAAATTTTATTATTAGTGCATGTTTACAATACATAATGTTTACATTTCTTCTGAGAACTTCATAATGTACATAACATATCATGTCTTTTTTGCTCTCTATCTGTCTTTACCCTACCTGCTCCTTCCAACTTTTCACCTTTTTCTATTTGCAAAGGCTTTTGAATATTTTTTATATCTCTTTCCTCCCTTCTTTTTCCCCTCATCTAAGTAGTAAAGATTTCCCTACTGCATGTGTATCTACCTTATATTTTGCTGTGTGCATTTCTCGTGAGAGAGATCAGGTGATATTTAAGGTTAGATGTCTGATTCATTTCACTGAATATTATGGCCTCAAGTTTCATCCATTTACCTACATACAAATACATTTTGAAGAAAAGAGAACAAATCAGTCATGTGACTTTCATGTTATATATAAAATTAACAAGTTGTCACTTTCTGTGAAAACACATCTTTTTGATATCAATACTTTTGAATATCTGCTGTAACTGGTATTTGTTATAACATTTACTTATATCTTTTTACACCTATGGTAGCCTTCCCTTTCTCTAATTGCTCTTTTCTATTTGAGCTATTGTCATAAGATTTCTAGCATCTGATTTCAGTTTATTACTAAATCCTCTCCTTCCAGGAAATGTCTCAAAAGGGAAAGTAGGTATATGAAATGAATTACTATTGCAAGTGTGTTTAATATCCAGTCAAGGTATTATATAGGAATACAACCAGAATGCCCTCCTCGAGGATATCTCTCTTCTCAGAAGACAATTGCAACCTAACCTTAAGGCTATCTCTCCCCTCAGGAGACAATTGTAACCTCAACCTGTACAATAAAACCATGTTTTCTCCCTAAACTCCACATTAATATTGTCTTGAATGTTAGTTGTTGGAGACAATTAAACAATACGTCTATTTTTCTAATATCTAAATTATAGTGAAAAGGAACACTATCATTTTTCTAGAGTTGCATATTTTCTCACTGGAATTTTTTTTTTTTTTTGATATTGGGAAATTCACTTAAATTCATCCATTTTCCTGTGTCTGCATAAGCAGCTCTCCCTAACCTAGACAGCCACTGTGTCTTCTGAATTCTAGCTCTGTAGTTAATTCTGTTTTCTACTCTTTCTCCAGATCTGGGTTATCAGCATAGTTAGCCAAGTTTATCAGCTAACTTTCCATTGCTGGAACAAAATACTAGAGATAAACTATTTGAAGGTAGAAAGCAGAGAGAAACTATTTGAAGGCAGAGAGGAGAGGGAAAGTCTAAATGTTTCCTTCACAGAACCCAAATGGGCTAGTTTTCTTTTACTGGGTCACATTTTGTAAATTTCCAAAATCTTACAATAGTATCATCTGTTGATGACAAAGTCTTTAACTTATCGACCTTTGGAGATATTTAATATTCCAACTATAGCATCTGGATACTGTGACATTATCTTATTTTGTTTGCCTGATTCACGTATAGGTACTCATGCATGGAAGGTTACTTTTATCATGAAACTTTCATGACTATGTTATGTGACTGGATCTAAATTAAAATTTAATGTGGTGTTATGATTTTAACATCTCCTCCAAACTCTTATAAATGCAGTTACCACAGTGACAAATATTAGGTCATGAGTCCTTACTCCCAGGAATGGATTAGCCATTATCTCAGGAGTTATTATGGTTATGTTTTACATTCTCTAGTTCTCACACCTTTCTTTTACATATCATATACCATGTGATGGCCTTGACCACACTATAAAGCAGGAAGAAGACCTTAATCCAGCTATGACCCTTCAACTTTGGACTTCACAGCCTCCAGCAATGGAAGAACTAAATTTCTCTTCTATATGAATTACCTAGTCCATGGTATTCTGTTACAGGTGTAGAAATTGAACTAAGTCCAGTGGTTACAATTATTTTTGTAATCTTGTTTCAGTTGTTTCTTCGCTTTCCTTGTCAGAATTCTCTGTAACAGCTCCACTTAACATTTTCTATTTCCCATAATTGCTTACTCATAGTTTAATATCAGAGATTTTTGCCCCACAATTTTCTTAGTTGAAACATTTCTGTCTTTGTTAGAATTTTTTAGAGAAACAGGGCCAATGGGATATATACACATGTAGATAGGAGCAAATTTATTATAAATGGTAGTTTGTGTTATTATGAAACTTGGAAATTCTAAGATCCATAGCTGGAAAGCTAAGGATCTGATGGCATAGTTCCAGTGCAGACATACAGCTCTAAAGTAAGGTGGTCTATGGCATGATTTTCTGTCCATATTTGAGTCAAAAGGCATAAGGAAACTGATGTCCTAGCTCAAAGAGAAGTAGGTAGTGGATTCTTCCTTATGTTACCTTTTTATTTTACTGATTATAAACATCACATATGGGAGCGTAATTTGCTTTCCACAGTGTATAAATTCAAATGTTAATGTCATCCGAAGGCATTTATAGAAATATACAGACCCAGTGTTGAAATAAATATCTAGGCAGTACATAGTCATGGTAAGTTGGCATATAAAACTAACTGTTGCAGCCTTCTACTTTCAGCTCAGACCCCTTTCTCTGAAAAGATTTTCATGATTCCCAGTTCTTGGAGAGACTGCATTATGATTGTATCTGCTCCTACAAGATGTGTTGACCCCATTACAGAATCTCCCTGGTTCTGCCCTCTCAAATCCCACACAAGAGTCTCACACTTGTCCTGCATTTGTCTTTCTCATGCTCACCTCTGTAATTCCTAATCAAGGAGTTCCACTTTGGCACTGAGGAGATGTTCAATGAATGCATGAGCTGTTCCATTAACCTTTAACTTGAATTTTTACTAACATTGAAGCAATATAATTATTCTAGCTTGATTGCTTATGTAAAGCCAACATTTACTTCTGGCCAGTTATGGCTGAAGGATGTGTAACAGTATCAACATTCTGGTTTCATTACCTTTTCTCTGAGATTTCCATACTAAACCTGCTCATTTTCTGGAATAGATATTTTATGCTGATTAAAGCTGTGGTTACCTTGTTAGATTCTCTTTCTTGCTCACCATGAGAGAAATGGCAGTCAAATGAGCTGTTTCAAACTAGAAAGTATCACATC
>PVIR01020738.1:0-30237 GCA_004026965.1 Petromus typicus | reverse complement strand
TCCCTCTGCCCATTCTCAGTAAGTCTCAAAAGAACCCTCAGAGCCACTTTGGGAAACATTCTTGCAGATCTATGTGGGAACAACTGCTGCTGTGTGGAATTATTTAATAAGAAATGACCAGGAGACAGACACGTAGAACACATGCTAACAACTTCTAAATTTACCTACTTTTAAGATAAAAGGCAAAATGCGTTGTTTTTCCTTTTAACACTCTGTCACATAGAAACAAACATTTTTTAGTTTCTTTTTTAAAATTAGTATATTCTTTTTTTTTTTTTTTAGGTTTTTGGAGACAGGGTCTCGCTTTGTGGTTCAGGCTGGCCCTGAGCTCAGCCTCAAACTCACATCACAATCCTCCTGCCTCTGCCTCCTGAGTGCTGGGATTACAGGCGTGAGCCACCACGCCCAGCACTGTGGTATGTGGTACTGGTTGCTGCTGGGTGTGGGTCTCCACACCCAGTATTGTTATATGGTTATCGGGGAATCGAACCCAGATCCTTGCGCTTGCGAGACAGGCGCCGGAACCACTGAGCTAACTCCCCGGCCCAAAATTAGCATATTCTTGCAATACATAATAATTATATTTATCTTGAGAAGTCAGTACATATATATATATATATATGTATGTATATAGAATATATTCTATATGTATGTATGTACATATAGAATATGTTCTATATACATACATATAGATATACATCACGTTGCAAAGCTGTTGTCTGTGCCAGAGGTATTGTGCAGTCTAATCACACTTAGCCCCAAATTGTGTTAATGTGATATAATGACTCAGCAGGATTTATTTTACTCCTTGAAATAAAATTCCCTGTTGAGAGTTGGGATAATGCATGTGAGGTTGGTAGAAGAGGAGTTAAGGATTCATCCTGCAGAATCTCTCCCGTGGTGCACTGCTGATGTGACTCTGTAAGCTGAATGCAAACCGAGAAGCAGCTGGCATCTCATGGCAGGAGATTAGAAACACAGTGTGCCTCTGAGTCAAGGTGCCTTTTCTCAGTTGGAAGTCTGTAATAGGCAGAGTTACTTATGAAGAGAAGATGGGAAGCATATGAAGAAATGTTCAACATCACTAGTCATTCGAGAGATGCAAATGAAAACAACATTAAGATTTCATCTCACTCCACAAAGAATGGCTGTCATCTCAGAATTAGCAGCAACAAATGTTGGCGAGGCTGTGGAGAAGAAGGAACTCTTCTCCACTTTTGGTGGGAATGTAGACTCGTACAACCCCTAAGGAAATCAGTTTGGAGACTCCTCAAAAAGCTAGAATTGGAGGTCCCATTTGAACCAGTCATTGCTCTGCTGGGTATATACACACAAGAATTAAAAGATTCATATAACAGTGACATATGTGCAACCATGTTTATAGCAGCTCAGTTTGTGATTGCTAAATCTTGGAAACAACCCAAATGTCCATCAACTGGAGACTGGATTAAAAAAGCTGTGGTTCTTCTACAGCACAGAGTATTACTTTGCCATAAAAATGATAAGTTTGAATCATTTATACTTAAATAGACATACCTTGAGGACATCCTCATAAGTGAAATAAATAGGTCACAGATGTGTAAATATTGTATCTTTTCTCTGGTATGAGAAAATAAAAATGTAAATGAGTTCTAGAATGTATGTTATATAATGTGAAACAGAAAATACTCAAAGCAAAATGGGGTGAAGGGGGAAAAATAATGAGATTATAACAAAAAAGAAAGGAAACAAAGTTTATGTGTATAAGGGGTGGGGGTAGTAGGGTGGGTAGGGCTATGGGAAAAAATGAGAATTAAATTGTGTCATATACTGGTACAAATTCTCATTGTTGAGTGCAATCATGATGTGTATATGTAATGTACCAATAAAGATTTTAATTTTTAAAAAATAAATAAATGAAGAGGAGACAGGAGAATCGGAGTCTACTCCCAGAATACCACAACCTGCATAGGTGATGTCGGCCAAATTCTCAGTTGTCTCGTTTATGAAATGAGGATTAGAAGGTCTTCAAAGTCCCTTCTAGATTGAATGTATGAATATCTGGAGAAGTGCACAATCTTAAATATAGACTACTTCAAATTGAATAGAAAAAACCTGGCAAAGAACAATATATGCACATATGGAAACGCCATAGTCAAATTCATTAATTTATACAATTAATATATGCTAATAATTACCAAAATCACTACAAAAAATGAACCTTAAAATGGAAAGAAGCTTTCAGAAACTCAGAACCTGCAAAAGAGCCCCTTCTAAGGTCTCCAGAATTTTTCCAGCCATCACTCTCGGTGCGGGCAGAGGTGGACAGAGAGCAAGATGTACTTCTGCAACAGTTTCCTGCCCCGTGAGTTTCTGGAGCATCAGTCGTTCCTGGAGCACCTTCCCTTGTTCCACTATATCCCACATAACCCCACTGCACGTTTCTGGAAAAAATGGTGAAACCCTCCATGTTCGTCACGTGGTTTCTGCTGAGCTCTATCCTAGGTTAATGCCACGGTGCCCACGCACTCAGCCACGGTGCCCAGGCTGTGGTGCCCTGTGGCTGCTCTGTCTTCCCTAGCACTCTCATTGCATGACTCTGACTTGAACTTTGATGGTCTTCTGTGCTTCTATCCTTTGCTTCCTCATGTACCACTGGAGATCATGCAGTATTGTAAATATTTTTCTAGAACTTGTAAAGAAATCTTTATAAATGTCCCTTTTCCCACAACCCTCCAAAATGATCAGCGTATCTTTTCTTAGAAATAGTAAGCCAGCACTATGGTTGGATTCTCATACGCCCTGATATGTTGATTATAAATCACTTACCTAATTCTGTCTCCTTAATAAAATTTCTCATGTCTCAATTGGATGGTTGACCTATCCCAAATGTATATAATTCAAGCCAGGCTCTCCCATTAATTCTGCTATTCTTTCCACTTCTCCCCCCTCCCATCCGAATATATCCGTTCTTTCCTTGATTCTGTTTTATGGTAATTAGGTTTTTTATTAATACATGTCTGCTGTACATAATATTTACCTCCCCTGTGTGGAGTTGGTACATGTATATAACACGTCTTAATTCCTTACTTCATTCCCTTTCCCTTCTTCTTTCCTATCTCTTGATCCCTTTCCCATTTGAGAAAGATCTATCTTCAGACTTCTTTTTATCTACCTCTAATTTGTTCTTTGCTTATCACCTCCTTTCTCTTGTGGCCTTCGCTATGAGTTTAAAGTAATTCTCAAAAATGAGAATTAAGTGGTGTCATATACTGGTACAAATTTCCAATGTTGAATGTAATCATGATGTGAATATATAATGTACCAATAAAGATTTGAATTTTTAAAAATCTTCATATAGGGCCAGGGATTTTTCTCAGTGGTGCCATTACCTATCTTGCAAGTTCAAGGTCATGAGTTCAATCCCCGGCACCACAGAAAAAAGAAAGAAAGAAAAAATCATCACATTTGGAGAAGGGTTTGGGATACCAATTCATTATGCTGAAAAATAATAAAGAGGAAAGAATTGTTCATTCTCTCTTTATTATATGAATTTTATCTGCATAACCAAATAATGGACCTGGGGGAAGACTCCTCATAAAAGATCCCAGATAATGAAGAAGAAATAAAATTTCCCTTTTCACACTCTAATCAAGCCCCAAACACTGATCAGCAGAAATTAATACCACCACCCAAAAAAAGCCACCAAAGCCCAGGCCTCCTGATGAAAGAGCACAATATCACATGAGAGTGTTGCCAAAGCAAACAAGCCTGAATCTCATCCAACTGCCCATTCACAGGAAATGCGGAGGACAGATGAACAGGTTCAGCTGCACTCTGAAGATGTAACCAGCAAAGCCCAGATCATGAGCATCTCCCCAGGTTCAGCAACTCACTGACAAATGCTTTGCAAGGGATCAAAAGGGTAAAGGGCAAAACTGTAGATTAAAAGACAAACTCTAAGCCAGACAAAATCAACCCATAGTGATTATGGGTGCTGACATAGGTGGTAAAATTACTCAGTAAAAGGGAAGAATGATTACATTCAAAAGCAAGATGGTGATTTCTTTTAGCAAAGTATTTCTTTTAGGAGATAATTGTACTATCATTCAAAATACGACAAAGTACCACTAAAATCAGTTACTATCAAGAATCCCAAGACTAGGCCAGGGATTTAGCTCAGTGGTTCCGGTGCCTATCTTCCAAGTACAAGGTCCCAGGTTCAATCCCCGGTAACCATATATCATACTGGGAGTGGAAACTCATGCCCAGCAGCAATCAGTACTACATACCACAGTGCCAGACATGGTGGCTCACACTTGTAATCCCAGCACTCAGGAGGCAGAGGCAGGAGGATTGCTGTGATGTGAGTTTGAGGCTGAGCTCAGAGCCAGCCGGAACTACAAAGCGAGAACCTATCTCCAAAAAAAAAAAAAAAAAAAAAAAAAGAATCCCAAGATCTAGCAATCCTGCCCAACTCCTACTGGGTTTTTGGAAGGAAAATCTAGTTTAAATGTCACAGATTCAAGTAGCTAAACCTTTTAAACATTCTATCCCAAATCCTTTCCTGTCTATAAGAGAAGAAAGTCTGTCCCTGTCCCAGGAAGAAAATCTATGCATTCTCCCCTTCCAGATGCAGAAAACTCTTTTTCATTCCTCTGGTGGCATCTGGCCATAGGGCCTTCCAGAAAAGAATCCTAATGGCTTTCTTAGTGTATTTCCCCAAGTGTGAGTAACTCAGTGAAAACAAAAGCACATGAGGGTTACTGTCATTTGAGTTCAGTTACACAGTTAGGAAAAATCCACCTTTAAGCTCTTCCAAAAAATGTCCAGGATAACACTGGCTTTTTGTGTCATAAGAGGGAGTTGTCTTTTTATGCTGAAATGCACAGGAAAATGTATAGTTTCTCCTAAAATAGTTGTCCAGTTGGGGTTTTCCCCCCATTTGAATCCTATCTTGAAACTTTCTTAAAAGAAAGGTATCAGAACAAAGGAAATCTCAACTTTCAGAAACGGGGAAGTCCAATAACCCTGAATGGATAGTTTTCCACATATATCCCACTTGCAACACCCAAATCAAAGCCTAAATTTTATCTCTATCAGGTACTTATTATCACTAACCTATATCATTGAGTTTTCTAAAAACTCCTTCATTGGCCCTTGACTCTGCCTAGAAGTCATATTGCCTCCTCTCATGTTTTTTCCAACATAATAGTGACAGTTGAAAGACATTAATCCATCCAATAGGAAGAATTAGTCTCCTGTGTTTGTGTGCAGCTCGTATCTTTGAGGGAGGAAGGAAACAGACCGGTCAAAACATCCACCCGTGTCTCCTTCCCGCACCCACGTCCGGGCAGGTTCCAGTGTTTTCTCTGCCATGACTCTAGGTGACTCAGCTCGCCCCAGGGGAATGTACCCATAAATAACATGTTGCACCTACAGACCTTGCCCATTACAACCACCCCCTCGGGCTCCTCCGCTTTTCCTGTGTTCAGCTGGAAAGAAGTGAGCCTAAGGAAAGCTCAGCAAGCAAGAGTTCAAAACTGCAACCTTATCCCCACACCGGAAGCTCTGGAAAAACCACTCAACAGCTGCTGTAGACATGAGCTCTCTCCTTGCGAGAGAAATACTTTTATCTAAGCCTCTGAATTTTACAGGTCTCTTGATTTACCACCTTCTCTAATTGATATGGGAATAAGTATCTAAAAGTGACTGTCATAGTAAACACCTAAAATATGTAGTATTAGTTTAGTGTTCAGAATGAAGCAGGAAGTTTGCCGTCCAAGGCTAGAAAGCAAGAGATTCATATAACCATGGAAAAAACACTTTTAAAAATATTATCCATAATATCCTAGAAAGCAGACCAAAAACTTATTAAGTCTGTAGTTCTAAGAAAAGCTACTAGAAAGCATCAGAGTACTACTATATGATGGCTGCTCTTTGTGACTTTTAGCCCAAGTATTACAAGAAAGAAATGACCTCAGGCAAGAATTGGCTAAATTGCTAGCTGAAGTGGAACAACAAACAATTTTTCACTTCTCTAGGAATGAAAAAACTGGCAGTTTCTATGCCTCAAATATTAAAAGATAAGATTTCTAGGTCAAAGAAGGAAATCCAGCCCAGTGACAGAGATAATATCAAAGATGTTACCTTGTCACCTAAGCTTTTTTCAGAATTGTCTGAAGATCTTAGGATGGTGAGATAGATGGGCTCATGAAAGAAGACCAACTGGTAACTCAAATATTAAAAGACAAGATTGTAGGTCAAAAACTGAGATCCAACCCAGAGACAAAAATAGACATCAAGGGCACTGCCGAGCACCCAGGACCATGTCAGACTTCAATGAGGATTCAGTTAGGTACATGAGTAGGTGAAGTAAAGCAAACCTTACAAAAGACCTAGAAAATATTTGTGGTTTATTTACTAGCACATAAGCCAACTAGAAGTAAGTAGGTCAGAAGCCTATGAAGTTTTTGAGAAAACTGAAATGTCCAGGAAACCGCAAACTTGAATTTATAAAGTTACTCTCATGCAACAGCAGAAAGTAGGTTCTGAAGACTGTCAACTCCAAAAAAACCCACACTCCTCAATATCCAGTTCATATGATACCTAGGAAGGTAATGGACAAGTATATTTTCCAGGCGACGAAGCCAAGGACCACAGACAAACACAGGCAAGAAAGTCCTTGCAGAGTTCAGAACCAGAGTCTCTTAAGACATTTTCTTCTGGGGCTTAGGAGATTTTTACAACACCTCCCCAAGAGGATTCCTTCATTGCTAGGGCCCAGGGACAGTTGAGGGAATTTAATGTAGTGGACATTTTTTAATTTTAGGTGGGCTTTGGGGTCAGATAACTTGTCTTTTAATGCAAAGCATAGTGGCCCTGGAGTACATCTGCATCTTGAGAAGAGGTCTGAGCTCCATCTACAGATGCTAGAATTTGAGATAGATGCAAAAAGGAAAAGGGTTCTTTCCTTCCTTAGGAGTATGTGGATATGTTTTATGTCAGGGATATTGCTGACCAAAAGGACCAACTATGATAGTGATACTAACTGTCTAGCAAAAAACCATTCTCCCCTTCCTTCCAGGCATACATTCAGGTTTCTCAGCCTGGGATTTGGCCTTCTTTAGTAGAAACAGATTGCAGCAATGCACGACATTTCTCCATTTGGCTCATAACAGCCTCTTACACTTGCCTCAGGATGTTCTTCCTTTCTACTGGCTGACGGCAGTGCCAAGGCATCAAATGACCTCCAGGCACCACACACTGAGGGTGGTGTCAGAACCATCCTTTCTTTGGGCTGTGGTGTCCAACCATCCTTCCATTCCTTCCATCATTGCTTAGATGACTATGGCAGACAACAGAACCACCCTCAGTCCAAATTCTACTATAACGAACTCTTCTTGCTTAATCCACAGAGACTTGGATTTTATTTTAACTACAGCCTAATATATCATGTTCAAAAGTAGCATTGTCTATTTTTGCAGAATGTACCAACAGTTTCAAGAGAGGCTACAGCTGACCTATTAAATTCAAGGCCTTTACACTATACCATAACATTATCTCTCTCGATTGGGTTAGGTCACATGGTCCCTTCTCAGGACTATGTTGAATAAATGAGATCTCAATCATTTTATCTCTCTTCTTCTTTCTTCTCTCCTCTCTTTTCCCCTTTATTTACTTTCCTGACAAAACCTCAGTTGTGACTTCATCCAGCTCTGCTTATTTTAAGCTCACAAGTTTCCAGCAAAGCTTTGGACTCATGACTGTTACAAAGCAGATCCATACTACTGGCCCAGCAACCTCACCACATATCCACGGTTCATTCACTCATCTCATCTCATACTCTCTGCTCTCCACTAATCTCCAGTTCCTCCACCTCCTCCTCACACAAGGCTGATGGGATTTCAGTGGGAAAATAAAAACCATCAAGGATGAATTTCAATTTCCATTAGCTCCCACCACCCCTTCTCCTGCCTACCTGCATCTGTTCCTGTATGAGTTGCTTTCCCTCCTAGTGAATTGTCTGCATTCCTTTCTAAAGCCAAAACTCCCATATGCGCACTGGGCAACATTTCCCTCATCTACTTGAGGATCTTACTCCGACAAGACTCACCTCTCTTTCCTGCATTATTGAAATTTCTCTCCATTCTGGATCTTTCCCAGCAACATAGTGTCTTCAAAGATAGCCCGTCTTTACAAACACAAAGCAACCAAAAACCTCAACTCCGCATTGTCCTCCAACCATCATTTGCCATCTTCTATAGATCTGTTCTCTAATTTCTTTCTATCTTGAGCCTATTCTGGGTTTTCTCCTTGTCAGTTCACTAAAACAGTTACATCAGATCATCCAGGATCTTCGTGCTACTAAATCCAATGGCCATTTATTAATGTTTATGTTACTCAACCTGTCAGGAGCATTTTACACAGTATACCACTCAGTTTTTGTAAAACAACACACACACTCTTTTGGAGTCTTTCTTGATTCGTCTCTTTGTCTTTTTCTCATCATTCTTCATCTCTCAAAGGATGTATCAAATGTTAGTTTTAGTCCTTTCTGTGGATTTGTTCCTCTTTGCACTTGTTCTCCAAAAGATTTTGTCAGATTTCAAAGCCTTAACACAATATCTACACAGATGAAATCCACATTTTTACTTCTAAACCAGCCATCTCCATTTAATTCTAGTCCTGCCTCTAAAAGTGACTTCTTGACACCTCTACTTAGATGTCTAGTGGCTATATCAAGATTAATATACCCCCAAATCAGTCTCACAAATTCTTTATCCTCAAGTCTGCTCAATAATAGTGATTCCATTTTTCAGGAATTTGAGCCACAATCTCCATCATCCTTGGCTGTTCTCTCTTACTAACACCCCCCAACAAGTGCATTAGCACTGCATTTCATTGTTACCTCAAAATCTACTCCTTATCATCTCTCTCCACCACCATCTTCTCTCACCTACATTCCTATGACAGCATCCTGTGGCCAAAACTTCTCATACCCTCCCAGTCTCCTTATCTCACCCTTTTATATTATAATTTTTATCTGGATACTTAGAATTCTATCTAGAATGTACAATACATTTCCCAACAGGTTTTGCAGCCACATCAGAGCAGCCAGTGGTCTGTAAGAAAAAATATCTCTGAAACTTCTGGGAACCCCCCTCATCCTGCTTCTTGGTCCCAAGCTGGCCCCTTAGTATCAAGGATGCACCCTTAAGCTAACTCTTCTGCGTTCACCATCTGGCTGAGTCCTGAGGAAAGTGAGTCGGACTCCTGTAAGTACATTCTGCTGCAAAGCCATCTGCTTGCTGCCTTTTCCTAAAACTTTCTTCACCCTTTGACCTTGAGACTCCTTCACTTTTCTCCAGCAGCCCTCAAATGTCACCTTACAAACAGGCCTTTTCTGACCACTCAGTCTACCATCACCACCCACACACATCCTATGAAAACGGGGACACTCAGCTTCTTTAGACAAAGGCCCAGATCCTCACAAGGCACCAAGGGAACTGAGCCTGGATAAGCACCAAGGTGGAGTTTAGGAGAACTTTACTTGTTCTTTCCATGGAATCTCCACCAGAACTCTGTCCCTATGCCTTGACAAAGACAATGAATATTGTGGTTGTTTCATGTAAATTGCTATGCAAATTTAGCTCTAAACACCACCACTCCCAAACCCACCCTTCTCAACCCTCTTCCTCAGCGCCACCTAGAAGTTCCTCTTTCTAAATAAAAAGTATGAAATTGCTACTATCAATTAGATGGCATAAGTCATAGTCACAGTCGTCCTCACCCCTACCTGTCTTTGTGAAATACTTGCTTTAGAAATTCATGACATTTATTTGGCTCTAGGAGGCACAAGATTATTAAACAAGGTATTTTAGTCCTCCCAAATTTATACAGAAACATTAAAAGTAGTAAGAGACTCCCAAAGGAATAACTTTCCAGTGTGGCATTCCAATCATCGAAAAGGTCAATCTACATAGTAACTCCCTATACTTACTGTTCTTAAGGCTGAATTTCACCCACCAGATTATTTCACAAAGCCATATGGCTCATTCCTGGAGAGCTGTTTGATTTAATTTAGAATCCATGTCTGTTTTCTTATAAGAATGTCAATACAGGCCAACCAGGCTTTGAGCATATGCAAAGATTATTGCAAACAGGTTAATATTTTCTAGGAAAGGATCAGACTTTGTGCCAAGAAATTACTATTTTAAATAACTCAAAGGTAAATCGCATTATTGGAAGTTACTAAAGACATAAATTTTAACTACTGTCAGTTCCAGTGAGCTTCAAATACTTCCAAGCACATAGCTTGTAAGAGAGTTCTACAGAGCTTGGCAATGTCCCATTATATATTTACACTGTTTTTAGAAAAGAAAAACATTCTGTTTTTGTGCTAACTTTACCTAATCTTCATGTATACTTTCAAAACGAACCTTCTAGTGGGAAATGCTAATAAAAACTGCTTCACCTAGAGCTCACAGACTTATCTGTTTAGCAGTCTACCCAAGATTAAGGACTATGATGAAGTACTGTGATTCATTCCTTTATTCGTTCAGAGCCAAGACCTCCTTCTTTCTGGAGACTATAGTCAGATTTGGAGGGAGAGACCGTAAGCACTAGATGTGTAATAGGTATACACTACAAATAAAAATGCTAGTGAAGCAAGTAGGGATGGAGTTTTGTTCACATTTGTATCACCGACATCCGCAGTTGAAGCGGATGAGTGGATTTATTAGCCGAATATAATAGATCTCAGAACCTCCGCTCAGGGAAAACCCTTTCTCCATACATAGCTGTGAAACAGGGCGGTGCTGAGATACGTATATTTCAGTTCAATCTCCCATAAACCATTGCCTTGTTATCTTGTGGATTATTCCCAAAGGGAAACTTTTGAGACATACAGGTCCTTGTTTTGACTTCTGTCTTTATCACACCGTAAATGGTGCAGAGACACTTCTTTACTTTCTTTAAAATACTGGGACTTTGGAAAATGGAGAAATCTTCCCAGTTTTCTGCTCCACATTACTGAAGACAAATTGAACCACTATGAGGAACAAAGGCTATTTTGTAGAGAGTTGAGCCTGCAAGTTAAACGAAAAAATTTTGTATGATCTTTGTCTACCTTGGTTCCCTTCAAGGAGAAATCATCATTGTCCAGAATCCCCCCTTTTTTCCTGGTTGCTTTGTCTGTCTAGTCATGTATGGTAATTTCTAATTGTCTCATAAATAGAATCGCCACTTCTTATTTGCATGACTGTGCTCAATGGGCAGAATGTCATTGGACCTCTTGTCCTGACAGTTCTAGAAGGACAGTGAGTTACTTGTGGACCTCGTTTACTCTGAGCAGAAACAGAAATGTACAGACCGAAGGGCCAAAGCTGATCTCTTTGTGAAAATGATGGAAAACAATTTCAGCTCTAGCTTTGTCATAGACTCTGACAAGGCCTTTCCGGGCCCCAGTACCCTTGTTCAACATCAGAGGGCATGGTGCCACCCCAGGTCAAACCGGGAAACATCAGAAAATGGAGTAACCTAGTTTAAGCCAAGCAAATCTCACAGTCAGGACTAGATCATAAAATCACCAAGATGCTCTGGGCTACATGTCATTGTCCTGGATGCTTTTTGCATTTGGGACCCCCTTCCTCTGTCATAAATGACATGAGAAGTCTATTTTATTACTGTGTTGATATAAAAATGAAAATAGTACTAACTGGATTCATTATTATATGCTCCATCTGCCTACAGTCGTTTTGTTTTTCTTAGTTTAAAAGATATGAAAATTTTAAAAATTCTGTGGGCCCTAGATACTGTAGGTCCTGGGCCTTCCAGAGAAGTAGAAAAAGCTGAAAAGAAGATGCTCACTGCCACCAAAAGACAAAGTTCCCAGGGAATCTAACTCTGCAACAGTAATTTTCAGGAACAGAAAGCTATGAGTCACGTTCTAAAATACCAAGAATAAAGTATAGTTTTTCTGCTTATGCCAAAACATTTCTCTAATTCAAACAGATGCAGGGATTTAGTTCCAACCACAGTGGTTATGGGAAGGAGACGCTTCATTATATGTTGAAATGGAGCCAGAAATAGGGAATTCCACACATTGGCAGGTTTATGCTTAATTAGAGCCTAAGAGATATAAATGAGCATCTATTTAATTAATTTTTTATTATAGCCTAAGTTAAATCACTAACTTCAACAATGATTTATGCTGATGTGGAATCATTGTCAGAAAATTAGAATTTGACTTTTCAAAACAGCACATCAAAGTGTTCCAACTTAATATAATACATTATACCAAAATTTTCTAACAATATATCATTATAACAGGGAAATGATGTCATTCTAACAGCTCTTCAGGCTACAGGTAACTGAATTGACAGACTCTACCTTCTCCAGGATTATTTACAATCACCACAATAGCTAACATTTTGAGCTTTTTGCTAGAAACTAAGCTAAAACTATATGATATTTCTTTTATTCCCCATAATAACTCCCAAAAGGAAAATGAAATTATTACCCCCATTTTACAGAAAAAGAATGATGGATGAGAAAGGTTAAAATCTTGTATAATATCACTGAACTAATATTAGGAAGATCCACACATAAAACATAATCAGTTTGTTGTAGCTCAAAAGAATTACCACTGAGTCAGTGTTCTTTTGCATCTGGGTTTCAGAATAGCTGCACTTGAGGCGGACAAAAGCAACCAATATATTACTGAGTTCTGAACATGAAGATTAAAATGCCTTCTGCAAATGACATCTGAAAAAAACTTCTCTGAGAATCAGCTACTCCAGAGGACCCACTTTTTTTTTTTTTAAGGTTTTTTGAGACAGGGTCTCACTTTGTGGTTCAGGCTGGCCCTGAGCTCAGCCTCCAACTCACATCACAGCAATCCTCCTGCCTCTGCCTCCCAAGTGCTGGGATTACAGGCGTGAGCCACCATGTCCGGCACTGTGGTATGTGGTACTGGTTGCTGCTGGGGTGAGTCTCCACGCCCAGTATTATTATGTGGTTACTAGGGATCAAACCTGGGTCCTTGCGCTTGCAAGACAGGCGCCGGAACCACTGAGCTATATCCCCGGCCCAGAGGACCCACTTTTTATCACTGTGATTTATGTCCTGGTCAGACTGTTAAAGCCATCATGAGCATTGAAAAAGCAGGCTCACAAAAGCATCCTTCCCCAGAAATGGAGTCAGGATTCGCTCTCACGGTGTCGTTAGAAACCCCCATTCACCTTCTGACCCTATGCTAACCTGCTGATCCAAGGTGACTCTAGCTTGGAGAACCAAGAAATGGTCTCTACTAAATATCATAACATCCTTGATCCAACTGAGAAGTACAGATACTAATGGCTGTTTCCAGGTCAGTTGGTGAAAACTGGGAAAAGCAGAAGCACAAATATGTAACAGATAAATAATAATTTATGATTAATAATAAATTCATAAAATATCCTCCATCCACCCTGACCCTACAACTATGCTTGCACTACATGTTTGTCCTTTTCCTGGGCCTGCCTCCCCTTCAGTCACCCATGGAGTAGTTCTGGATCCATGCACTAGAGGGCCTCTGCTTATGTTTTTGACAATCGTCAAGTATGTGAGTGAATAACCATCTCCCACAGGGTACTCACTCCCTGACAGTTACTTACTTACTGCAGAGAACAAATTCTATTTTTTAAAAAATCCATTAAACTCATAGGTGGCCATTTGCAAGGTAACAAGAGCTATCTCAAAACCTATGTAGCTTTGGGGGAGGTTCATTCTCCGGAAGGCAACAGATGGCCACCCACAGAAAGTGATGCGATGGAGTAGTCTGCTAGTTGGGAGAGTAAATTTCTCTGCCTCTTAAAATCCTGTTAAACACCATGGCACACATTCACTGATGATTCTAAGGAAGAGACCCTGGCAAAGTTCTTCATCCCTAGTAACCATCAGAATATCCCCATGGGTTATCAACTTTGCCTCCAACTCATTAACAAGAGGAACTGACAAATAGTCAGGTTACTCATCACAGCTAACCCTACAAGGAGCAGATGAGTTCTAACAGCAAATGTATTCTGCTTCACGCAGACCCAATGCAACGCTGATACCCTAAATTATTCATTATTCTAGCATCACAGAGACCTTTCCCTGGTTGTTCTCAAGCAGAGATGGGATAGCCCTTGTCTGAGGCTGCCTAATATCCCAGGATTGACATAAATGGATTTTTGAGGGTTTTTTTCTAACAACAACCCAAAATTGAACCACTCCATAGATCTATGGAAAGGACCACAGATCTGTAATCAAACAGCAGTGGTTGGGGGTCAACTTAAGCATCACTTTCATTTTCTAAAGCCAATATTTCTCTCGGACTCTTCTACCACAATTTACATATATATCCCTTATCTTCAGAAGACTTTTAGATTTTCTATTGGTTTCTCTTTGTCTAAGAAGGCTAATAACTATCTTGCACCATAATTCCAATTGCTGATATCAAAAGACTATAGATGAAACCTCAAATACCTAAGAAGATGACTGTGGAAATCATCATCAGCAACTTCTTTTCTTTTTAAAATTTCAATTAATAACTACCCCCTTCATAGATTGGCCAACTCCCAATAATAAAAAAGGAATAAAAATATTCATTCTTATATATACAATTTTTAAGTTGCAAACAGAAAGAACTTAAATTCACAGGTAATGTATGAGGCAGTATTTGCCAGAAATAGGCCTTGTTGATTATCTGGCTCCTTGTTGAGCTCTATTCCTTGGTTCATTGCCTCCACTAACTGCTTTCCTGGTGACTTGCTAAATAATCAGAATAGCAGGCAGCATCAGCTTTATTCTGGCAGAAATGACTCCTCTGAGTTACAATTTAGTGTGAGGTCCTGGGCCATCAGAAAATCTCTCTGAAACTTGTAACGAAATAAGTGAAACTACTACTGGCACTTCCAATCTCTTTCACTTAAGAATCTGTATTGTATATTTCTGTTAGTGTTGAGAGACAAGAAAATATTTAACTCACAAATAAGTCTCCAATAAAACCTAAGTTTTTCTTCAGTTTTTAAAAAGCTTAAAAAAAAAAAAAGTGGAGGTACAAGGCTCTAATCCCAGGGCTCTAACTTGGGAGGCTGAGGCACAGTCAAAGGCCGGCCTAGACTACATAGTAAGTTCAAATCCACCTTGAAGTACACAGTAAGACCTTGTCTCAAAGCTCAAAAAAAATCTCCAGGGCCAGGGAGTTAGCTCAGGGGTTCCGGAGCCTGTCTTGCAAGCACAAGGACCTGGGTTCGATCCCCGGTAACCACATAACAATACTGGGCCTGGAGACTCACCCCAGCAGCAACCAGTACCACATACCACAGTGCCGGGCGTGGTGGCTCACGCCTGTAATCCCAGCACTCAGGAGGCAGAGGCAGGAGGATTGCTGTGATGTGAGTTGGAGGCTGAGCTCAGGGCCAGCCTGAACCACAAAAGCAAGACCCTGTCTCAAAAATAAATAAATAAATAAAATAAATAAAATAAAAATCTCCAGAGGTGACTGAAACAAACAAGTCATCCAGGTCTCTTAACCTCAGCCAGTTCCTGAGCTAACAGCTAATATCTGAGATAATATCAGGTAAACCTGCAAAGACTGCAAAGAGATTCTGAGTCCTACTCACCTCCATGTCCCTCTATGAACTGCTGTAGAACTGATCAGACCCAAAGAGCTGTCTGAGAGCAATAACCAGTCTTTTATTTTACCCGTGATTCTAGAAGTCAGGTGCCATCAGGTACCCAGTAGTTCTCACCTAGGGTGCTGTTTCTTTAGGAACGAATGAGAAACATCCAGCAACAGTACCTAGCAGTAGGGAGCTGACACTAAGAGGAAGTCAGGTAAAACACAAGACTTGAATAAGATTCATATTCTTATACTACTCAAAATATCTAGGTTTTAATTAAAAATAATTTATACCAAGAACCCAAAAGATCTCAAACAGAATAAGAAAACATATCAACAGGTGCTAACACCAAGGCATCAGAGAGGTTAGAACCATCTGATACATAATCATACATCAGCCATCACAAAAAAGTGTTCCCCAAGCAATTATGAAAGCACTTGAGGTAAATAAAAAATAGTGAGTCTCTGGCAGCCAGGGATTTAGCTCAGTGGTTCTGGTGCCTGTCTTGCAAGTGCAAGGGCCTGGGTTTGATCCCTGGTAACCACATACAACAATGCTGGGTGTGGAGACTCACACCCAGCAGCAGTCAGTCCCACATGCCACAGTGCCGGGCGTGGTGGCTCATGCCTGTAATCCTAGCACTCGGGAGGCAGAGGAAGGAGGATTGCTGTGAGTTCAAGGCTGAACTCAGGGCCAGCCTGAACTACAAAAGTGAGACCTGTCTCAAAAAAAAAAAAAAAAAAAAAAAGTCTCAATACAGAAATGGGAGCTATAAACAAGAAAATGAACATTTTAGAAATAAAAATGTGAACAATCTTTAAATAGTCAATGTATGGGCTCAACAGAAGGACAGAGGGAAGAGAGAGAAGTCAGTGATCTCGCAGATTGCTAACTTGAACAGCAGAAAGAGTGAAAAATGAGCAGATCCTGTGTGAGGTGACATTGACTTTGACACAGAGAAAAGGAAATGGAGGCTGAAGAGAAATATTGAAGGAGTAGTCACTGACAAAAGCTAAAAGTTAAGATACACAGACATAGATGTACAGATCTATCACTTCAGACTCCAGAAACTGTGCGAATACCAGATAGGATAAACTCAAGAGAAATCCTCACTGAGATGCATCATAGTTAAATTTCTGAAAGCTATAGACTAAGAAAAAAATCTTGGGAGGCAAAATAGAGAAGTTAACAAGGGGAAAATAATTGGAGCAGTGGTAGATTTCTCACCAGAAATTATACAGGGACACTTTTCAAATACTAAGAAGAAAGAATGCCCAATCTAGAATTCTACATCTGATAAAAAACAAGAAGAAAAATACACTAAGAGGAAAATATGGTAAATACAATAGAATTCTCTTTAGTTCTCTAAATTACATTTGATGATTTTTATTTTTTATTTTTTTGAAACAGGGTCTCACTTTGTGGTTCAGGCTGGCCCTGAGCTCAGACTCAAACTCACATCACAGCAATCCTCCTGCCTCTGCCTCCCAAGTGCTGGGATTACAGGCATGAGCAACCACGCCCGGCACTGTGGTATGTGGTACTGGTTGCTGCTGGGGTGAGTCTCCATGCCCAGTATTGTTACATGGTTACCGGGGATCGAATCTGGGCCCTTGCGCTTGCAAGGCAGGTGCTAGAACCACTGAACTAAATCACCGGCCCTACATTTGATATTTAGAGCAAAAATTTTAATATTATCTACTATGGTTCTCAATATAAGTAGAGAACATACTTAAGGTAATTTTTATATGATTGGAAGATGGTTAAAGAAGTATTAAGAGGTAAGGTTTTTACACTTTCCTGGTAAAAATGTTCACACCAGCAGATTTCAGTGCATTCTGTAACACCAGACCTATGACTAAAAGTGGAATCCCAAGATATACATTCAAAAACACTGCAAATACAGGAGAAATCCAAATGTTCAAGTAGCACATGTGAGCCAGAAAGAAGAAAAATCTTCAAATTATGACCCACTATAAAAATGCAGAGTTAAACTGGTTAGAAACAGTCTCTCTTACTAGAACAGAATATTGATTTTATATTGGGTTTGGGGGCCACAGGGGATTCAAAGATTAGGGGAATAAGAGGTTGAGCTCATCTGAAGAAAGATGATTACTCAGGTGAGGTTTCTGCTGATTAGTTTACAGTCCCAGATGTGGTTATGAAGTGAGTCCATCACCGATTGGGTGACTTTTAGATGCAAGGAAACAACATGAATGATTTTCTGGTAAGCTTGTGTATTAAAGGGAATTATTTTGTTCTATGAAACAGGTTTAAAACTAGCACTGGCAGCCACTTCTTATCATGGCTAATGAAAAATCTATTTTTCCTTAAACTTGTACTAATGTGTTTTTTTTCCTAACTGATATTTCCTTTAAAAATATGTATTTAAGCCTTATTTCTAATTTTATAAGTCTTTGTCCACCAAGAAAAGCTAGCAGGTACGATACAACAGGATGGGAAGTGTTTATGGAAAAAAAAATTGGAGCATAGCCTTTTTTTCCTATTTAGGACCAACTTCCCCACTCAGAAGTTACAGTTATTCCCTCCCAACTCCTACCCCACCATATCTTTGGGATGTTCTTCCTTTCCTGCCACAGCCATCAGTCCTAAGGAAAGCAACCAACTTCTAGTCACATGACTGAACACGTGACCCAGGACCAGCCAATCCTAAAGCCACACTCCCTTGATTGAAAATAAAGCACCTGGGTTAAAAATAAGCACATGACTCAGGTTGAGCCAGTCCTTCAAATCCTTACTGCAATTTAAAATAGAGACGTCAAGAAAATTTCCATTTCCTCTTAGATCCCTAGGTAGAAACATTGTAAGGTGCAAGCGCCTCATATTTGTAGTGATCAGTGCAGGAGGGAAGCTCATCTACAGGAGAAAATGAAGTCACCAGGGCAAAACGCTGAGGTGAGAAGTGGGGTAGGGACTGAGGAAGAGAACAACATTGAGCACTCCATACATCAGAGGCCATTTTCACCTCTGCCCTTCCAGTTTTAAAAAAATTCAAATCTTTATCGGTACATTATGAATATACATCATCATCACATTCCACATTGAGAGTTTGTACCAGAATATGACACGATTTGATTTTTATTTTCCCCTTACCAGAGAAAAGATACAATATTTACATATCTGTGGTCTATTTATTTCACTTATGAGTATGTCCTAAAGGTACATCCATTTGAGTATAAATGACACAATCTTATCATTTTTAATAGCAGAATAATATTCCACCTTACAAAAGAACCACATCTTCTTTATCCATTGTCCTATTGATGGAAATTTTGATTGTTTCCAAGATTTAGCAATCACAAACTGAGCTGCTATAAACATGGTGCACATATGTCACTGTAATATGAATCTTTTAATTCTTTTGTGTATATACCTAACATGACAATTGTCAGAAGAAATCAACAAATGGGATCTCATTCTATTAAAAAGCTTCTGCACAGCAAAGAAAACCACCAACAGAGCGAAAAGGCAACCAACAATATGGCAAAGAATCTTTACCAGCTGTTTCTCAGACAAAGAGCTACTATCTAGAATATATAAAGAACTTTAAAAAAATCAGCCCACCCAAATTTAAAGACACAATTCAAAAATAGTTATCTGAAATGAACAGATACTTTTCAGAGGAAGAAGTAAGAGCAGTTAAAAAGTATATGAAAAAATGCTCAACATTATTGGTCATTTGAGAGATGCAGATGAAAACAACACTGAGATTTCATCTCGCTCCACAAAGAATGACTGCTATTTCAGAATTAGCCAGCAACAAATGCTGGTAAAGCTGAAGAGAAAAGAGAACGCTTCTCCACTGTTGGTGGGAGTGTAGACTTACACAACCTTTGTGGAGATCAGTGTGGATATTCCTCAAAAAGTTAGAATTGGAGGTCCCATTTGACCTGGCTATTGCTCTTCTGACCTCTTGAATAAATACTGGTGTGCCTTCTTATGCAACCAAAATAGCCCAGGTTTTGCAAAGGTACTTTGGGTGGCAGTTGGAGAAAGCTATGGCTTCCATAGGAGTTGCCTGGGAAAAAGAATTTAAACCACCACGTCTCCAGGTAACAGGACTGTCTTCATGGTTCTCTTGTTCAGGCTTGTCTGCTGGTCTGTCTCTCACACTCTGCTGTTTCTAAACAAAGCACTTTTGCAAAAATTACTAGAGATCATGAGTCCTAAGTGGGTGAAACCACTCATCTGATTGCTCCTCAAGCATGCAGAGGTATTCCCTGAATAAAAAGTGGTTCGCTCTGCTCTGTACTCGGCATATTTTTCTATCATACTTTCACTCCATGGAGCTTTTTGGTGACTTGGTATTTCTCCAGGACAGCAACCATGTCTGATCATGGTTCATATGTAGTTTTGTCTCCATGCTGTTTTCTGGTAGTGCTTGATAAACACTTTTTAAATACATAAATGGGTAATAAGTCAATAGTGACTGAGCTCTCAGCTATCATGTGTGAAATATGTAACTGGCATCTGAAGACTAATCTGGAGCAGGGGGATATTTAGGAAGGCTCATCGCCCAACAGCAAACATTGAGAGTTTGCCATTGTCTAGTTTTTCATTCTAGAAGGAACCTTTACTCCTGGAGAGAGGAGAAAGGGGAGAAACACCACTTTGCTGGAACAGTAAAATTATGGAGGATCGGAACAGTGGTGATATATTTCCATGACTAGTAATGAAAGATAATAACAGTATTCATGTTTGATATGTTAGCTGAAGACATAGTTATAATGAGGAATTAATGATACTTATAAGAATATACTTGAAAGTCAGTAAAAAAGTTTACAAATGCCAGTTCTCTTCTACAGTTTATTAAAATGTTTTTCTTGGGAAAACATGCTGAGTGAAAAGACTTTCAACTTTATTTTTAAAATACATATATAGTTCAAACTTTTGTTTTCATTCTTTAATAATGGAGAGTTGTTTGTTGTTGCAAAATATTAGAAAAAAATTCCCATAACTATCTAAGATATTAGCTTGACCTAATGATAATTCCTGGAGAGAAAATTAAAAGAGAATGACACAAAAGAAATTTCCAGTAATGACTGAGAAGTCCCCAAATTAATGTCAAATCAAACACCGAAGAACAGATGCAAGAATTTCAGAGAACACTAAGCATGATAAATGCAAAAAATTTATTTTACCCAGCCATATTATATTCAAACTTCAGAAAATAAAAAAAAATTTTAAAGGATTCATAAGAAAAGTCATAAAGGAATTAAGATAAAATTATATCTAATTTCTCTTTAGAAATAATGCAAGCAATAAGAGCTGTACAAAACATTTAAAATATTGAGAGGAAAATCATGTTAGCTAAACCACTGATTCAGAATCCCTGCTAGATTGTAAGTTACAAGTAAAGGAGAAATACTTTCTTAAATAAAAATCAAGGGAAGTTTTCCTGGTAGATCCACTCATAAGAATACCTGAAACTCTTTAAGTAAAACAATATAAGTCAGAAACTCAACTCTCCACAAAAGAGGAAGAGTATTGAAGAAGAAATGAATTAAATACAGCCTTTTTTGACTCTTTCTTAGTTGGCATACCATATCTGCACAAAAACCTGCACATGGAAGTTTATTGCACCGTATTCGTAACTGCCAAATCTTGGGGGCAGCTTGAAATAAATAAATTACAGTGTGTTTAAATAACTATCTGTTTCTTTGTTATTTCACATCAACTATTGTGTGAGGCCTGGATTCAAAAAATGGCAGATTGAAAGTCAAGCCCAGAATAACGTAGTACCAATGGAGCTACAGAAAAGAGAACTGGTTGAAGAGATATTTTTGGAGACATAATCAAGAGGATAGCTGGTGGATTAAATGTCCCACCTGCAAAGATTACACACTTGAACAGACCACCGGAGCCGGGACTGTCAAAGCCACCATAATTCTAAAATATTAAATGCTCTCCCTCAGCTTGTATCACATTTCCACCAGGAAGGGGCATTTCAAAGGATGCCTTAACCCTGGTGCAGTGACACCGCTTCCTGTTGTGATTTCCACACAAAGCCTACCACTGCCATTTTTATCTATTGATACTCCTTTTTACTTTTCCTTTCCAAAGGTACTCATCTACTAAAAGCAAATGAGAGCTAAAAATCATTTGTAAAACTCTCTGGATAATAATGTAAGATCTCAGCAATTTCTCAATAAGGTGAGCAAGATCCCCAAATAGAAAATTCATGTGAAGTTTCTGAAGAGGGCATACAAAACACATAGCAGATGTCAGGGTGAGCTTTTCATGTCTAACACTGCGATGTCCCATTGAATTTTCCAATGAGAATTCAGGATCACCTTAAGAACCTGACTTGTGTTTCTTTTCTGAGCACAATTCCTGCTTCTTCTTCTTCTTTTTTAACCTAAAAAAAAAGCATATTCTTGTAGATGGAGCTCAACTGAAAACCCTAGCAACAGACCTTAATTCTCAGCGGAAGGAAGTCTAGCAAAAGTGTACCTGAGCTATCTGCCACTTTCCTACACACACTGACCTCGAAGTCACAAATGTGTCTTTTGAGGAAAGAAACACCAGTTTGAGTCCAGAGGGGAAAACAGAACAAGCCCAGGAGGGAAAGCAAGACACCAGCTCCACAGATACGGGGAGATTCAGAACAGAAAAGTGCTGTGCCTAGGACGCCGGGGCTCTGAGCTGTACACTGTAAACCTCACACCCTTCTTAGCTGCAAGCTCTACAGTGATACCTACACTATTCTTGGAAGCAGGTTACTAAAGAGTCAGAATTTGGTGAGAATTCAAACAGAAATCATTTTATCTTTCTCCTTCCTCTGGGCTTCATTTCACCACCTTCTGATGGCCTCTTAGCAGAGTCACTATCTTCTAATACATTTCTTTTCCATGAACAATCACTTTCTAGTTTATAAAAAACCATCTTCATCAGGCACCTGCCTCAAAAGTGCAAAGTTCAAAAAAAACAATATGGTACAAAAAAAATTATTTTTATCAATGTCTTATCCAATCCAAAACAAAATTTAATCCTCATTTTAATTCAATGCTCCTTTTTTTCTTCCTCTCCATTCTGACTCTACTCTCCCTCTCCCAGTTTGGCCTCACTTTGGCTGGAGGATTTGCAATGGATATTGATCATGACCTATTTGTCCACCTTCTTTCCTCTCTGCCAGCCTTTTCAGGATCATGACTTAGCATCACAGTTTAGATCAAAAAAGTCTTGCAAAAGACTCTTGTTTGCAGGCAGAGTTGTTTCAGGAAATTGGATTGTGCACATGTACTCTTGAGTGGGTGAGTCCACAAGTTAAGTCACAGCTGACTGCACTGTTGGGAAGTAGGATAGCTGGGGGTACAGGTCACTGGTGGCTGAGCCAGAAGGGTGTATTCTTGTCTCCAACTCCAATTGATCATGGACTGAACCCACTGAAACTACAAACCAAAATACATCCTTCCCCTTTTAAGTCATAGGTGCCAAGTATTTTGTCCCATTGACAAGGAAGAGACTAAACACTTAAATAATAAAGGATGGAGGAAAGAGAAAATGTTTTTTCCTTAAGTGGTCTGCCTTGGTTGGCACTACCTTAGCAATTTCTGTGTGGCCCTCACTCAAATTTTGCCTTCCTGTGAGACACTCACATGAATCCTGAGATATAGTGGGAACCATTATACAATTCAGATCCAGAGTGGAGCAATGTGCTTTGTAGTTTCTCTCTGTAGACCACTTTTAGCTCCTGCTTCCCTGGTGCATCCTCCAGTTGAGCTCCTTCACCCTGTGTATGGATCTCTTTGGAAGATTCTATTTAGTTGCTTAAAACTGACTCCTGGGGTGGGAAATATAAGCCCAATCCTGCCTTTCCCCTCCTTCTCCTCCTTTATCATTGTGCACTGTACTATCCACTCTCTTACCTTCAGAATTCTCCATGTTTACAGTCAGCCCCATTCTCTGTATTCAGGAGTCACTCTCCCAATCTGTAGCATCAAGGAGTTGAGCACTCCAAGAACTCTCTCGCTCTGCTCCCTAGGGGCACAGCTGAAATGGTTGCCAAGCTTTTGGGCCCAACCAGCACCCACATCCAAAGTAAGATACCAGCCTCCCATTCTTGAAGGACTGACTTCTAAACTCTTGTGTTGTCTTAGAACTTGGCTCTAAAGCTGATTGCCATACTGTCCCCAGTAAACTTGGGTTCCCACATCAGTGTTAGATGAAGTCCCCTCAAAATGTTACATCTTCACTTTAGATAGGATGAGTAGGCCAAGAGGGAAGAGGATGATAGTCACAGGACCAATAGATTGTCCCAAAAAGCCATAAAGGGCATGAATGCTGGGTCTTTGGTACCTCTTAAGAATAGAAGGGATAGCTTATTTGCTCTCTTCTGCTGGAAAGATTTGAAGAAAACAGATAAAATCTAAATGTGCATAAGTAGCCTGTTCATACTATTGTACAGATATGAGTCATTTGTCAGATATACAAAGATATGGAGTCTGTGTATAGCTTGACACTAGTTGAGAACTATGGGGTGTAAGTAGAGTAGGTAGTCACACAAAGATGACTTTATAACCAGTTTATGGGCATACCTATGTCATATGGGCAAAAGCACTACAGAGACTGCATAAGGAAGGCATTTCAATCAATTAGAAATGTGTGCAAAAATGTCAGTAGGGCAAGTAGCACAGCAGGTGCTAGAGATGAAGAATACAACCCTGAGGGCTGAGGGTTTTATGTGCAAAACACTCCCCAGGCATCTAAAGGTTAAGTGACTGCAAACAAAATCCGCATACTCTTCCCTAAATGGATGTGTAATTGCATTCCTTGGGAGCAGATTGCAGTTTAATAACTGCAGTATAATGAACTAATGCGCTATTCAATTCTCATGGAGGAACTTTGCAGTTTTTTCAATAAACCATGAGTCATGTTTATCTGAAGACCAATGTTGACTCCACCCAGAATCCACAGGAAGAAGTGTGCTCATTAAAGAGGCTCAATTATGCCCTCCTGGTACTCAGGCTGGAGAAAGCTCTGAGCAGCATACATTACCACCTCTGAACAGTGGCTGATTTCTCAGTGTTTAGTAACTCATGCAAATGGCTATACTTGGAGAGGCATCAAATTGGAGGAAAGATGAATAATATCCTGAAGTTTGAATTCCACCAGTTCGATCAGTGGGCATTTCCTCTGGCCAGGTAACTCTCAGCAGTGCGACTGCTACTATCCAGTTCCCACAAAGAATGACTCGATTTCTAGATTCCGTTTGCTTGCACAAGAAGAACTGGGAGGTTTATTTTCTGAGTATAGGACTTACATATGAACGTCTTAACAGGTACTGGCAATGCTGGATGTGGTGGCACATGCCCACGCCCGTAATCTCACCACTCAGGAGGCAGACAGGGAAGGATAGCCATGAGTTTGAAGCCAGCTTGGGCTAAACAATGAGTTTAAGTGCACCTTGAACTACATAGCAATACTCTGTTTAAAAAAAAAAAAAACATACAAAAGCAATACAAACCTAAAAGGTTCTGAGAATATTGCACAGATTATTTCTTATAAGCACCATAGGAAATATATAATGGTATTCTAATTGAACAAATAAGTAAATGAAACTTGGAAAGTAATTTGCCTATATTAGTGTGATAAGTAAATATTGGCAGAGAAATCAAACTAGGTATCTCTAATCCAGAGCCGAGATTCTTTCTATTTAGGTTCTCTCCACAGAAGATCAAAGAAAACTGTTCTGAAAATCATCGCCACAAAGCAGGAAAACAGCCCACGCACAGTTGAGCAGCAGTAACTCCCACCTTAGACAGGTTGTTTGACAGATGCTCTGGAGTTCTTTGCTTTAAAGCCCCAAAGTGAATTTTCTCTATTTCAGTGATGTTACACCAACATGAGAATACCTTCAACCTACCACAGTTATGAGTTCAAGTGAGGTCATCTGGACCCACAATCCCACGGGAGATGCTCAGCATCTCCCCAGCGGGTTGTCCAGCCCCTGCTCCAACACAGCTGAGGATGGGGCTCGGTAACTCCCCCGGGGACCCCTTTTATCTCTGCACAAAATGCTTCCTTATCTGAGCACAGAACTCAGGCTCTGGGGTTTCCTTTCATGGTGCTGCCTTTGGGGATTCAGAATCACTTTGACACATGACATCCCATCCTAGATTTGAAGATGTCTCTCACCTTCCCAATGGAAATGCTAAAGCATCTCTTGGATTTTACAAATACAAATATGACCTGATTTTAATTTTTATTGTAATGACTGACCACTGGCCTTCCCTGTTCCCTGTAGGTCCTACTCTCCCTGACAGCGGTAGTTTTGTTGTTTGTTTGTTTGTTTGTTTGTTTTTTGACTGGTCTTCTTGATTCATTCACAAACCATAGCCTAAATTCTAGTCCACATCTATAATATTTTTTTAAAGGATGAATATGGCCATGTCACTCTTTTAGTCAAAGACCTCAAGTGACTTCACATTTAGACAAATAGTCGTGATCTTTACCTTACTGCATTAAGAGCTCATCATTTGGTTTTCAGGAATGTGATAACAACCAACCAGAACAAATAAAATTTCTTTAAAAAGTCTGCAACTGCCCCCTATTTTATTCACATTGAAATCCTTGTGTGAAATATGCTCAGAGCACAATCAAAGGAAAACATGGATTGTATGCTGTGAAACCCAAGCATGTCCAAAATAGAATTACTTTAACATCTCTCACTAGGAGGGCTCTATCAACTTTTCATTCCTTTGTAGGTTTCAGCTCTCTGACATGAACTTTTTCCATCATCATAACAATAAAGTGTAAAATTTTTCTCAAGAAAGACATTCCTAGTCATCCTAAATAAAACAGAGAAAACATATCCACACATATGAGTGTGGTGTGTCTTATGTAACTGCACCCAAACCACAAGTTACTACTCTGAAGTCTGTGGGACCCTGAAACTACATGTGAAACCCTGGGCACAACTAGGGCAAAACGGACCTGTGACAGTTTGCATAACTCATCCTGGCACTTCCTATCCAGAGTTTTACTGGTTCAGTTACACATCTGTTTTCCTAGGTAAATAGTAGACTGAAGGCTGAGTTGGTTTTTACGTTCCATCTTCAGTTCCACCTCCAGGCTAGCATGGTGTCCAGCCCTTGGTATTCAGTAAATACTGATTTCTAAAACAGTACCTTCATGAAAGGGGACTCTGACTTTCTTTGCTGGAAACGCCTGTGAGAAGTACAAAAGCCTATTCAGAAGATCTGATATATTCATGTTAATGATTCACCCATCCACTCACTCATTTCCTACTGCTATTTCCTAAGCCTTACTGAGAGTCAGAGGCACAGTAACACAGGGAATCGATGGGCAACGTGTAAACTGGAGCTTGCGTCTCTGGAGTTTGGTACAGGGCTGAAAATATACATTAAGTCAAACAACTACCAAGTAGAGCTAGACAACTAAAAATGGCAATGAGTGACACAGAAAAAACGCAGCAACTCTTATTTAATGGTGGGATCTTTAAAAACATCTGGAGATAGTGATGCCTCATCTAAGAACAAAAGGATGAAAAATAATCTACCTGGGCCAACACTAACACCTCTGTGCCTCTCATAGAACAGGTCTCCTGGGAGACTTCCCCAGGGCTGGGTGGTTGTAATCAGTGGGCCCTCGAGTTATACCAGCCTGACGTACAACTTGGGTTACAACTGGAATTTTAGCATTAACTTATAGCCAGTGTTTTGAGTTATGACCTGAATGCCAGCCATTTGTGCTTTCACACCATCTCAGCTAGGTTTAACCTTTAAAGAGTTCTGGGAGGAATGTTACATCTTTTCATGTGGGAGTTGATACACCCTGGGCCAGTGTCTCCCTAAGGATACTAAGCTCTGCCTGTGTACAGGAGAGAGACCTTGAAGGCTGTGTAGAGAAGCCTGAGCCTTCCATAGAGCCATGTGAGTTACAACCAGCCCTGGGGAGCAGACTGAGTTCATATGTCAAGAGCCCACTCTAGTAGCTTGTCTGCTGAGACGACCTGCATCAATTCCTCCCCCACTTTTATACCCAGAAGTCACTCCACTCTCTGGGTGAGTTTGAGTTTGTCTTCAACTGCTTTGAACAAGAGAACACGACAGAATGGTGCTATGTCCTGTGTGCTACATGGAGGAGTCATAAGGGACTGGCCGTGAGTGAGGAAGCCACCTGGATAACTCGTTTACCTCCACCTTCTGGTGACTATAGTCCCTGCGGTTGTCTAACTGCACCTCAACCAGATTCCTACCAAGAATTCCTTGATAGATAACAGGAAATTGTTGGCTTAAAAGCCAACAAATTTTGAGATATTTTGTAAATGGTAATAGATAACCAGAATATCTGGCAATGATTATAGCAAGACTATCTGGAGACTCATCCTACTGGGTGTGGTTTCTATCAGTTGACGAGTCCTCCTGAAAGCAACACTTACTCTTTAGCTCTTACTCTCCTGGCGGGAAAGTAAAGCTTTTTTCCCAAGAGCTCCAACTCCCACTCACTCTTATGTGGTCTTAATTACTTTTGCCATTGCTGAAACAAAATCCTAACACCTACATGGAGGGATGGTTTATTTTGGTGCCCAGTTTGTGGAGGTTACAGTCCAGAATTACCTGGCTCCGTGGTGAGGTAGAATGGTAGCCTGAGATCACAGAGGAGAAACAGTTTATTGCAAAACAGTGTAAGCAGCAGTCAGGTATCAGTGAGGGAGAGAGCAGCACGCGATGGCAGCAGCCTCTTTCTGCGCTCTGTGCTCTATCCGGGGTACACACCCTTGGGATGGGGAACACTCACAACTGGGGTGGGGCACTCTTCATCCTAGCCTTCCATCACTGATCCCAGCAACATCTCCTTAATCTCAGTATCACCTCCTGAGATTAGATCACCTCCAAAAAGCCCTACCTATGCCATGGCATTGGGGGGATAGTTAGACACAAACCATAACAACATATGTCAAATTTCCTTTACTTTATACTCGACAGGAGAGACTTAGAATATCTCCATCAAGGCATTACCTTGACCTTACACTTCAGTCTCTGTCAGGGTTATACCTGTTTCCTTCAGCTGCTACACTGCTGTGCTTTCCAGAGCTCTAGTCAAAATCTAACTCCCTGGCAGACAAAGAAGATATTTCTGTTTTTCATGATGGATAATGTGATTGTCAATTCTTTCCTTGCTTCTTGGGAACCAGTATCTTATTAAGGAAGCTCACCTTTGGCTGCTGTTATGTCCTTCACATGAATAGAGAGAGAGTGTGTGGGAAAGAACAAAGTGGGAAGAGGAAAGGGAAAAGCATGCCTTGACATTGACAAGAGTGTTTGTATTCACACATCTTGCATGATTAATATTCATGTTTAGCATGATTAGCTTCCTTCCCAAGCTTACATACAGCCCGCAGTGTTTATGCCTCCAGTTGATAGCTAAACCATCAGCAAAGCAGTCCACTTCCCTGAAGGCTGGATGCAGGTGGTTCTGAGTGCTGCAGGATGGATGCCAGTTGCTCAGAAAAGCAAGATACATAAGCTTTAATGGCTGCTAAAAATATATTCGCCAGGAGACTCACACACCTTCCATCTGTCTAGGATGGAGAAAAGCATCCCCTGACCCAAGAGTCTTAAGAAAGGTGCTGCAGAACAAAAGGAATAGGGGGAAAACAGGAACAAATGAACTTTATTAATGGGGAAAAGATAGGCAATACAGAATACTGTCATTTCCCTTTATTCAAGCAATATTCAGTCCATTTCACTTGGGCAAAATGTGATTTCAGTCTCCACAAAGCTGCGCAGTATCAGCTCCTTCAAGCTTTGTTCTCCTGCTTCACAGGCCGCCTGCAGTAATCAGCATCCCTGACTGGATCGCTAGCTCTTAAGGCTGAAAGGGGCGTAGAGGCAGAATCATGCATTCCGTGGTCTATCACCGTACATTGTGTGTATTATATTGCATACTTGTGTGACCTGAGTTCATATTTTTCTATCAGCTGCTAATCCAGTACTTAGAAAGTGTTATTTGTGAAAATGATCAATTTTGACTTGTGGGAAATGAGTCAATATTTAAAGAATGCATACATGTAAGGCTATGTGAGAATGAGTCTCCCTAATTTGAGAGATGGATAGAGATGCTTCCCTAGCATCCCCCTGGACTTGTAGGATTTCTGGTTAAATGATACCTTTGGCAAATATGAGTCCAGTGCTCATGATATGCTGCTGGACATTATTCTCAGGATTATCTATATCATGATTCATTTAGTCCTTTTAAAAATCCCTTTGAAGTAAAAACTATTAATATCCTCAATTGATAGGTAAGAAAACTGCAACATGGTCTTTAAATAAGTCACCAAAGATCAAACTATTAGTGGCTGCTGGTCAAGTTTCAGACCCAGCAATACCATGTAACAACTGTGTTTATTTAACCAACTGAATAATATGGCCTTTCAATTTAAAATGCAGTGTTTACACAAGAATTAAAAGACTCATATCACAGTGACATATGTGCACCCATGTTTATAGCAGCCCAATTTGTGATTGCTACATCTTGGAAACAACCCAAATGTCCATCCACTGGAGACTGGATAAAAAAGCTGTGGTTCTTCTACAGAATGGAGTACTACTCTGCCATAAAA
>PVIR01020737.1:0-30225 GCA_004026965.1 Petromus typicus | reverse complement strand
GAGGAATCAATACTAAAATTCATATGGAAGCAGAAGAAATATAGAATACCAAAAGTAGGGCTGGGGATTTAGCTTAGTGGTTCTGGCGTCTGTCTTGCAAACGCAAGGACCCAGGTTCAAACCTCGGTAACTACATACAATACAGGGCATGGAGACTCATGCCCAGCAGCAATCAGTACCACATACCACAGTGCCAGGCGTGGTGGCTCAAGCCTGTAATCCCAGCACTTGGGAGGCAGAGGCAGGAGGATTGCTGTGATGTGAGTTTGAGGCTGAGCTCAGGGCCAGCCTGAACTACAAAGTGATATTCTATCTCAAAAAACCTAAAAAAAAAAAAAAAACAGAATATCAAAAGTAATCTCAGGTAAAAAGAGCAAAGTGAGAAGCATCACAGTCTCAGAGTTGAAGTTATATTACAAAGGCTACAGTACCATAATAAAAACAGAATGGCACTGATACAAAAACATACGTAAGGATCAGTGGACCAAAAGAACAGATGCAGAAACAACTCCAAGCATACATTCAACTATTGGATCTCTGACAAAGGGGCCCAAAACATACACTAGAGGGAAGATAGCTTATTTAATAAATAATGTTGGGAAACCTGGCTATTCACATGCAAAAGAGGATGGAGGGAGAGGGAGAGAAGGGAAAAGGGATAAAACGAAGCACTCTTGCTGGGCATGGTGGCTCAAGCCTGTAATCCCAGCACTCTTGGGAGGCAGAGGCAGGCAACTGTTGTGAGTTCGAGGCTTAGCTTAAGGCCAGCTTGAACTACAAAGCAAGATCCTGTCTCAAAAAAAAAAAAAAGACAAAGCAATGGGTGTGCTATGAACACATACCAAGCCCACACTCAGAATGTAAGCATTATGTACTGCAATCATGTACCAAAATCATGCAAAGGGATCACAAGAAGAGTGGCTGGGCGGGGAGAAAAGGGACAGGGGATGAAGAAAAGGGACTGCGGTACAGAATGTACATTTACCCTCCTACAAGGGATGTAATCATTATGGACTACACATAAGCTAATAAACTAATTTTTAAAACTAACCAAATAACCCAGGTCAAGTAAGAAAACTTACAGTATTTCCAGTTCCAGAGTCATTGTGAGGATGTTCTCAAGTGGTGTAAATGACACATGTGTTTGTCCCAAGTCTCTGAAGAAGAAATGAGACCAAAATGAGGAAACTGACAGAAATATTCTGGACTTAGACAAGTATTTCATGAAAATGTGATTAATTCAATTTTTCCTTCTTAATAAAAGAAGCCAGTCCATGATTTTTTTTAATCATAAATAGCTCTTCATGAAGAAATTCAAGTTTAATAATTGCATCATCAAATCAATAACCTTGGCATTGCATAGTAGAGCCCATACCTTTTTGTCATCATCGTCATCTTACTTCTCCTTTTTGTACTGCATTTGCCCCTCTCTGCCAGGGTGTTCTTATTTCTAATAACAATGCTGCTAGGCTTTCTGGGTAAATGATATTCCTACCTCCATTTATATGTTCCATATCTATTGTGCTCCTCAACACTGCTCTGTCCCTGCTAAGTCTCTTGCCCATTATACATCCTCTTTTTAAAATGACATAATTTTATTTATTAATTTTTAAAATGACATAATTTAAAATAATATAATTTCATTGATACAATTTAAATATATGTAACAATCACATTCATCAAAGGGAATTTGTACTGGTACATGACATATCTTGATTCCTCTTTTTTCCCAGTCCCATCTCCTCCCTAACTCTCTTCCTCCACTTATTTACAAAAGCTTTGGGGCCTCTTTTGTCCTTTTCTTCTCATTTTTTCCCTTTTCTCTTCCTTTTCCCCATCCTCCCTTCAGTTTCCCTTTTCTTTTGAACATTTTCTTCCTATTTCATATTATCTGTCTAATTTTTGTCCTTATTTACATCTTCTTTAAATTCTTTTCTACTAACTTTTTTCAATAATCTATTTAAAATTAAAATTATCACTATTAGAATCAAAGTACAGTACTTAGCTGTTGATGGCAGGAAGCAAGAAGAGCAGAAGTCATATTATAACTTGCAAGAGTATTGCAATTCTATACTTACAGATATTTTAATGATGGCAGTTTAAAAAGAGATGAATCTGCAATGGCCATCAGAGGATTCTGACTGAGAATTCTGAAAAATGGAATGGAATTAAAGTTATCTAAATCCTTACTATGCATGAGGCTACACAAAGTTTATATTCTTTACTGTGGTATGGAATTTATAGGATAAATAATTATTTTCTGTGATTACCTATGAATAACCCTTAGAATACAGAAAGCACTCTTCTTCTTAGGATTATATAGGTCTCCAAAAGAAATGGTGAAAATGAGAAAGGATAGAATCTTGTAAAAGACGAGTCCCTGTGCAAAAACTCAACTGTATTTTTTGCCTGCAGTGTAATTCAGTGCAGTACGGTTTCATACAAAATGCAAACCTGACTTGGTGTTTTCATCTTCATGTGTCTGGCTCAGAAGCTGAACAAAAGCAGCCAGGGTCCCAGTACAGACCATGAAGTGACAACCACATCCCTGAGGTGAGCAAACATCGCACCAGCAGCATCCACAGAAAACAGGCGAGACTGTAGGGAGCAGGAGGCGGCCTCGGGGGCCACGGCCCAGTGTGCCTTTTTTTTTTTAGGTTTTTTGAGACAGGGTCTCGCTTTATAGTTCAGGCTGGCCCTGAGCTCAGCCTCAGACTCACAGCACAGCAATCCTCCTGCCTCTGCCTCCCAAGTGCTGGGATTACAGGCGTGAGCCACCACGCCTGGCACTGTGGTATGTGGTACTGGTTGCTGCTGGAGTGAGTCTCCACGCCCAGTATGGTATGTGGTTACCGGGGATTGAACCCGGGCCCTAACGCTTGCAAGACAGGCACTGGAACCACTGAGTTAAATCACCGGCCCCCAGTGTGCCTTTTAATGTGGCCGCACTGACCATGTGCACATTCCAGTAGGGAATAAATACCTTAACAGGGGCAGACCTGGATTTCCCTCTGACTCTCTTAAAGTGTGTACATTCTTGGCACAATGTTGACTTACCATAGACAAGCCAACATATGAATGTACTCTCTCTGAATATGGCGCAGTCCTTCTACCTTATAAAGTCCATTTGTTACCTAAAAGTATGGATCTTATATTGTTAGAACTAATGAAGTGACTAAAAAGAATTTTTTTTTAAATCCATCAATTTGGATCCATGAAGGTGAATGAAGGAGAAACATTTTAAAGTCAGAGAGTAAGTATACTTAATACTTAACAATGTCAACCACTGCCAGTTTTCCATAAAACATTTCATTCCTGAATTTATCTGAAAGAGCTATGATTATTACTACCATATTAGTATAATGGTACTTTACTAATAAGTTCTTGAAAAGTCTTGAAAATGGATTTCAGTTTCAAAACAGATTGATCCACCACACTGCTACTCTGTGGTGTCAATGTTTATCAATAACGTAGAGACTTTATCCAGATGAACTGGGTTGTAATTACCTGGAACCCAGGGGGGAATCCAGATTTTGTGGGACCTAAACTTCAGAAATTTGAAAAGATATATTTTCCTATGAAAAAATTTGTAAAATTTATGCATATGCACACAGAGTTTATATGCAAACAGAAATTGCTAGGGCTCCAATCAGGACTTTAGAAAGGACCTGTGCAAGTGCACATGATAACATATCATAACACACAATAAATCCACCTCAGCTGAGGCATTTGTACAAAGTTTTGCAACACTGGAAAAAAATAGTGCAGTACTGTATTTTATAATCAGCCCAAGGACGGAGTTGTACTGGTCATAAAATCACTAGTATCTTAACTTGGCGACTGCCCTTTGGAAAGAGATGCAATAGGCTTCTATCTCACTATGGCAAATGTTAAACTAGCTCTGTCTATTAGAAATATTTGACCCAAAACAAAGGTGCCCAGCCCCAAGCACACGTTTAGTGGACTGTGACCACTGTGTTAATCTTTTCTCTTTTTAGGGGGAAGATAGGGCCTCACCATGTGCCCAGATTGGCACTCAAACTCCTGAGCTTAAATGATCCTCCGGCCTCTGCCTCCTGAGTAGCTGGAACTACAAGTGCATGCCATACTTGGCTCGTTGTGCAAAATGTCAAAGTAACTGTAAATTAGTTTGACACACAGCTCTATCTCTATCACATGATGTGAGTATTAATGCCAAACATCAGTTAGCTCTCATTTTCTCTTCTCCATGAAGAAGCCGCCTTTCTGTTAAGATAAACCTTAAAATCAGACATAGAAAGTTGGTCTTTCCTCCTTTTTGAATTTTTCCTAACCAACCACCCATTCCCACTTTGCCTCAAAGGCAAACCCTCAGTGTTCTTTCTTCCAAGTTGGGCATCAGCACATCAATGAGGGGCGAAAGGAGATCTCTACAGTCGAGGATGCAGATGAAGTTAACCAGCTCCAGGTGCATCCTCACCCTCCATCCAGGGAACTCAAAATAAACTGTGTGAATTTCGATTTTGGCCCCACAGGACAAGTGAACAGTCTTTCTTCCCAGTATCAGATGTAGAAGAGATTTTTCATTTGAGTCTAAAATCTCCTTAGGACATCACCGAACTTTTTAGTTCAAAGGGAAAAAAACTCTCGCTTCTGAAAGGTAGCAGGAGAGCAAGTATATGGAATTAGGCTAGAACAGGGATAGTGAACATTTTAGAGTTTATTGTGATACCAAATAGCCAGCTGCAGTACACATGCCAGAGGTTCACCACCACTGGGCTAGAGGAATGTGCCATAAATATATATACATATATATTATATATATATAATATATATTATATATATAATTAATATATAATATTATATAATATGTAATATATTATATATATTATATATGTCTCTTGACTTCTTTGCATGATAGTTTCTCCATTTGAAAATAATGAATGGTGTCTATGGCCACACTACCACGAATGCCCCCCTCATCTGAAAATTATGAATGAGTCCTAAGGCATATTTTTCAGAGTTCATACAGGGCTTAAACTCAGCTAACCAATCACTGCATGAAGTTAACACATAGATTTTGTTCCTACACAGTTTTTGTTTTTCACATGTTTGTCAATTTATTTCACTTACACTTGTTGTAAAAACTGCAATCCGTGCCATGCTTGAAACATTCCAAAGCTCACTTCTGTGAGTATATTGCAATGAAGATTTCTACACAGAAAAAGACATGAAGCAAAGAAGAAAGATACTTTTTCTGAACACTTATCATTTGGCAGTGACCTCAATTTATACATCACACAAAAAAACATAACAACTATATTTTTCCCAAATGCTAAAGAAATCTCATTGGAAGATGCTGGCTTATAATTTATATGTTCATATTTACACCTGTGGTGCATTACATAAAAGGAGTGAATTCCTAATAAACATGTGTGGGTGACCTTTATTTCTCTAGAATAACCTATCACAGCTTCAGCACCATGGACATTCAGAGCTGCACAATTCTCTGTTGCGGGTGTCTGACTGAACAGTGCCGGATGGTTAGCAGCATCCCCGGTCTCTGCCCACTAGATGCAATGGCAATATTCACAGCTGCCCAATGTCCCTGGTGCAAAATTGCACTGACTGAGAATCATGCTCTGGAATGATCTGCTCTGACCTGTGCAATAATCCTCATACTAATCTTTGGTAGGGATTAAAAGAATTTCAAAATGAGTACCAAAGAGGTTTATAAAACTGCAAATATAATGAGGTTATATCTGTAACTTACATGTATTTCAGGAAAGGCAGGGCTTCAAATGTAAGTCTTTCAATAGACTGTATTTTATTGCAGGATAAATCTCTAGGAAAAGGAAAGGAAAACATTGCCTTGAATAGCTAGTAGATGTCTTATTAGTATGAATAAATGCTAGACTTGAACACTGATAATACTGAAAATGTATCTTTGTCTAAATCAAATCTTTACATTTTTATTTGATTTTCTGGACCCTATACCTTGTCTATACTTCCTCTAAGAATCTCGCCTCCATGATCTTCGTAAATAAAATATACAACTATAGATCCTTTTTTCTTTGTTGTTTCTTGAGCCTGCTTGCAGTAGTTCAGACTGGCCTTGAACTTGCTATGTAGCCAAGGCAGTCCTCAAACTCACTATCCTCTTGTCTCAGCCTCCCAAATGCTAAAATTACAGGTGTACATCACTCAGCTTCATCTGAATATTGTTTTTGCATTCTTCTCCTTCCTAGCATAAGCTCTTTGAAAGCATAACCAAGACCTCACTCAAATGCTTTGTACACCATGTATGAGAATGACACAAATATTGAGCAAATTTAAATATTTACAAACTACAAGAACATCTGGAAGTGAATAAAAGAAACTAAGTACCAGAGAACGAATGCAGTTTATGAGTGCAGGGTTCACTCCTCTCCCGCACCTCTGCGCCTGCTGCATTGAAGTTTGAGCTCACGTTTGTGTCCTATCAGACCTGGCAGTTGGCATTTTTAATGAATGGGAACACAGGTGCCACTGAGGAATAATTAGGCTGTAGAGTACTTCACATAATACATGTGAATGGTGAACTCCACTGAGCACCTTATTTGTTTTTCTGCAAATGCTGTTTGTGAGGTTTAAGAGCCCAGAGAACAAAAATGCTCAAGAGGACCAATAACAAAATGGTTGTTCCCTGAGGGCCAGTAAGGTTTCATGATTCAAAAGACTATTTTAGGCCCACACGAGGTTCTTTATACCCATTTTCTTTAAACCTTCTACATTTGAAAGAAGATTCTATTTGCTAAAATTCCCACTAATTAGCTTAATTAGATTTAATGACATTCACACTTCTGGACTCCGCGGACAAAAACAAAAATCACACTTTCACACCAAAAAAACATAGCATCTTCTTTTCTCCAAACAGATAAGGAATACTATGTCTAGTTTTTCCTTTTCAGCAAGAAGGCTGGAGAAACTTTTACTTTGTTATTAGTGAAGAGTTAAGGGCATTTCTATGTGGAGAGTAAACATTATTATTTCTACCATTTAACTACCATCTTTTTTTTTTTTTTCTTTGAGACAGGGTCTCACTTTGTAGTTCAGGCTGGCCCTGAGCTCAGCCTCAAACTCACATCACAGCAATCCTCCTGCCTCTGCCTCCCGAGTGCTGGGATTACAGGTGTGAGCCACCACGCCCGGCACTGTGGTATATGGTGCTGGTTGCTGCTGGGTGTGAGTCTCCACACCCAGTATTGTATGTGGTTACTGGGGATCGAACCTGGGTCCTTGCACTTGCAAGACAGGCGCCAGAACCACTGAGATAAATCCCTGGCCCTTAACTACCATTTTAAATATGCTTTTAACATCATCATAACAATCCCTGCGCTGAAATACTGTCAGTCTGTTCTTCGACAGGCTTAACCATCTTCACACCTGCTCAGTTAATTATTTGATACTTACGTGTTAATTTCACTCAGATTAAGTTGTCCAAGCACTCTATGTTAATTTCATTCAAACTAACATAGTCTATATTTTCTTCCCATACAAACACCACTTTAAGATTAACTTTAATTTTGTTCTTTTTTTTGAGACAAGATCTTGCTATGTAATTCAGGCTGGATCTGAACTCACAATGTAGCCCCAGCTGGCTGCAAACTAACATCAATTCTCCTGACTCAGCCTTCTGAGTGCTGAGATTATGGGCACATGCCTCTGTACCTGGCTTTAATTCCTTTTGTTCTAATCTAACTTTTAACTTTAAAAAAAAATTTTTTTTTGATAAATCTAACATAGCAAATGCTTTAGACTTTACAGGCCACATACAATCTCTGTTGTATATTTTTTATTTTTTTTATAGCACTTAAAGATACAAAAACCATTATTAGTTAACGAACTAAATAAAAACACAGCTTATGGGTTAATTTGATCCATAGGCCAAAAAGTAAATATAAATATGTGCCAGTAGCGTATAAACACTTATAAAACAAAGTTCACATTAACATCAGTAAATGTTCAGGTCTTATTATCACTTTTCCTCTGCAAATGGAGTTTTTCCCATTTATATTTTATCTATATAATTTAAAAAGTGAAAGTGCACATAAAGTATTTGATGGTGGACACAGACTGAGACCTACACAGACTTACATAATTGCAGACTGTACTGCTGGAAGAGATTCTGGGAAATATCTCACTTGAATGCCCTATTCATTCTAAGATAACATAACAACTCACAAATAAATGTAGTTAACTTACAAATACTGGAGGGACAGCAGGCCTTCAAAGGAATCCCTGTGTAGTTCAGTGATGTTATTCTCACTGAGATTTCTGGAAGATGAAAAGTTTATTTCTGAATCAAACTTCATCAGAAACATATCACATGGTTTCTCTTATATAAGAAACCCAAAGTATAAATAAAGAGCAGAGTAGAAGACAGGAAGTAGGAAGATCTTTCTCAAAGGGGAAGGGTATCAAGAGATGCAGGGGCATGTAGGGAGGGGAAAAACACAAAATGAAAGCAGGAATTAAGATGTATTATATACAGCACCAAGTTCCTACAAGGAATGTAAACACTAAGCACTGCAAACATCAAGAGATTGGTTAGAATGAGAGGGGGATATAGAGCGAGAACAAAAAAAGAAGAAAGATGTACTATGTATACAAAGCAAGTCCCTACAAGGAATGTAAACATTATGTACTACAAAAATGTACTAATAAGTAAATCTTTAAAATGTGTTATTATTTATGTACATGAAGAACTTGTCTGCTAATAAAGAATGATAAATTAGTCATTTGTAAGAAAGTAGATGCACACCATAATGTTAAATAAAATAAAATAAATGAGACATAAACTTAAGTACTGCCTGATTCATCTTAAATGAGAATCCCAACATATAAATACAAAGCAAAATAAAATTGATTAAACATACAACTGGAAATAGGCAGATAGATCTTTTTCAATACGGAAGAGGACAGGAGATGTTCAATTATCATTATTTAACAGTCATTATTTGTAGATGACATGATACTTTATGTAGAAGATCTCCAAAACTCCATCAAAACACTTCTAGATTTAATCATCAAATTCAGTAGTGTAGCTAGATACAAAGCTGATACTCAAAAATCAACAGCATTCCTCTACAAAAATAACAAACTCACTGAGAGAGAAATCAGGCAAACCTTTCACAAAAGCATAAAAAAACCTGAAATACTTTGGAATCGATCTAATGAAGGAAGGAAAAGATCTTTATATTGAAAAGTACATTACTTTGCAAAAGGAGATGTTCAAGGATCTCAGAAAATGGAAATATACCCATTTTTCTTAGGTAGGAGGAAACAATACAGTGAAATGGTCATACTCTCAAAATTGTTATGATTTAATGCAACCCAAATCAAAATATCAATAGTATACCTCACAAAATTAGAGAAAACAATCCTAAAATTCATTTAGAGCAGAAAAGATCTAGAACAATAAAAGAAATTCTGGACAACAAAGGAAAGGCAGGAGGCATCACAATCTCTGATTTGAAATTATACTACATTTTGGCATGGTAGTGCATGCTTGTAATCCCAATACTTAGGATGCTGAGGCAGGAACATCTCTGAGTTTCAAGCCACCCTGGGCTACACAGGGAGACCTTGCCTCAAAAAACAAACCAAAAAGGGCCAGAGATTTATCTCAGTGGTTCTGGCACCTGCTTTGCAAACTCAAGGTCCCAGGTTCTATCCCTGATAACCACATACAGCAATGCTGGGTGTGGTTACTCCCAGCAATCAGTACCACATACCAGTGTCAAATGTGGTGGCTCATGCCTATAATCCCAGCACTTGGGAGGCAGAGGCAGGAGGATTGCTGAGTTGAAGGCTGAGTTCAAACCAGCCTGAACTACAAAGCGAGACCCTGTCTCAAAAAAATTATACTACAAAGCTACCATGATTTAAAAAAAAAAAAAATAGGCCAGGGATTTAGCTCAATGGTTCCGGCACCTGTCTTGCAAGCGCAAGGGCCCAGGGTTCGATCCCCGGTAACCACACACCTATACTGGATGTGGAGACTCACACCCAGCAGCAACCAGTACCACATACCACAGTGCCGGGTGTGGTGGCTCATGTCTGTAATCCCAGCACTTGGGAAGCAGAGGCAGGAGGATTGCTGTGATGAGTTTGAGGCTGAGCTCAGGGCCAGCCTGAACTACAAAGTGAGACCGTGTCTCAAAAAACCTAAAAAAAAAAAAACAGCCTAGTACTGGCAAAAAATAAATTAAAAAATAGACCTGAATATCAATGGAACAGGTTCAAAAGTGCAGTAACAAGTCCAAACAAACTCAACCACCTATTTTATCTTGAACAAAATGGCAAACACCCTCACTGGAAGAAAGCTGGCCTCTTTAACAAATAGTGCTGGAGAAATGGGCTTTCCACATGTCGAAGAATAAAACCAGGCCCATATCTCTCACCATGCACTAAACTAAAAATGATATGGATCAAAGTCTAAATATTAAAACAGAAAATAAATAGGTAGACCTTGGAAGACATAGGTGTACACAAACACTATGAACAAAAACCATCACACCAGAAAAATTACAAAGGAGCAACAATTGTGATCTCTTTATTTAAAAGCTTTTGCACAATAAAAGAAATCACTGAAAGAGAGAAAAAACAACCCATAGAGTGGGAAAAAAATTTTGCCAGCTGTTCCTTAGACAAAGAACTAATATTTAGACAATACATAAAACTCAAAAAATCTCAGATCCCCCCAAATTGAAAGACTCAATCCAAAACTGGGCATCTAAGCTGAATACTTCTCAGAAGGATATATGAAACGGCAAATATATAAATGAAAAATGTTCAACATCTCAGGTTATTTGAGAGAAGTAAATTAAAACAACACTGAAATTCCATCTCATTCCAGAAAGAATGGCTATTATGAAAAAATTAACTAATAACAAATGCTGGTGGAGTTGTAGGGGAAAAGAAACCATTCTGTACCATTGGTGTTGTAGTCTGATACAACCACAGTGGAAATCAGTGTGGAGAGTCTTCAAAAAACGAACACTAGATATTCCATTTGACCAAGCTATTCTTCTTCTAGGTATTTTCCCAGAAGAATGAAAAGCATGATATCATAGGGATGTATGCATACCCATGTTTACAACATAATAATCTGTAGTAGCTAAATATTAGAAACAGCCCAAATGTCCAACAATGGATGAATGCATAAAGAAGATGTAGGCTTTTTATTCAATGGAGAACCACTCTGTCACAAAAATAAATGAGACATTTTTAAGTAAATGGATGTACCTTAAGGCTATACTCTTAAGTGAAATAAATCAGACACACATTTCAATATCACATTGTTTCTCTGGTGTGAGAAGCCAAGGGTAAATAAGGTCCAAAATGTATAACAGAGGACTGGGGATTTGGCTCAGTGGTTCTGGCGTCTGCCTGGCAAGTGCAAGGTCCTGAGTTTGATCCCTGGTAAACACATACCACAATGCTGGGCATGAACATATTAGGGAATGGTGGCTCACGCCTGTAATCCCAGCACTTGGGAGGCAGAGGCAGGAGGCTTGCTATGAGTACGAGGCTGAACAGCTTTGCCTGAACTACAAAGTAAGACCCTATCTTCAAAAAAAAAAAAAAAAAGCTCTACCAAATGTATAATAGATATTGGGAAATAGGAAAAAAATGTTTGATTTGGGAGGAGAATGGGGGGATGAAGTTAAAAGGAAAATGGAAACAAAGCTTCATTAAAGAAGGGATGAGAGGTTGAACTGAGGGAAGGAGAGTGGGGGAAAAAGAAAGAATCAAGATATATCATGTACAAGTACAAATTTCCTATGAGGAATGTGATCATTTTGTATATCTAAAATGTGCCATTAAAATTAACTGTAAACGTGGATTTTAAAAAAAGATAACAGCCACCTGACAATACGCACGGGAAAGGATATGAAACAATATATATCAAACTCAGACTAGTGATTACCTCATTGACGGAACATTAGCACATAGAGAAGGCCTTTATTATTCGTGCTATTTCATTTTTATTCATTAAGAATGTTATAACATTTTCCTTGCACCAAAGAAAATAAATTTAAATTGCTTCCAAGAGGATCTATGAAATTTAATTATTTTTCTTTCTTTCCTTTTTGGTTCCAAGTGTTCCACCACTGAGCTACACTTCCAATCCAGGTAAAATTTAATTTTAACCATAGAATTTCAATCAGGTTAGGTTGTTCTGGGGTAAGATGGGAAAATATCTTTTCTCAGATGTACTGACCACAAAATTCTGGAACAATCAAGATCTTACAATAAAGTCTTTATATTCATATTTGGAAAGAATATACTCACAGTTTTTCAACCCAACGGTATGTTTTCCATGCCTTTTCCTGAATATCACGAATAGAGTTTCCTTGGAAATTTCTGTGAAGAAACAGTTTATATCATTACATACTTAGGAAAGAAATGAGCAGAACAAGTGAAGGGGTCCTGGCCATCTCCAGGATACTCAGAGAGAAGATAGCAGCTGTTTAACTTCCAGAGCTCACAGCTTCCCAGTTTGCACAACAAAGAGAGTGTGGAGCCACTAGTACAAATGAGGAGACTCCTCAGAAGCTGAACTTCTGTCTTTCCAATCTCCTGGATGAATAAGGCTAGTCCATCACTTTTAATGTAAGTGTTTTCCCCCAAATCACTGGTGCTTAAGCTGACTCCATGTATAACACAATAAGTAAAGGAAAAACAATTCAACAGGAAAACGGGCCCAAATGCGTCACTGTTAGCAAGCAAGAACAAAGAAACCCTATGCCAGGCAGCACCACAGCTTCGCCTCAGTATCCTGTGGAAGCTTCTCCAGGTGATAGAAAGATGAGGACAAGCAGAGCCTGGAGGAGCTAATGAGCTGGGGTGGAAAAATCCCTCAGACTTGGTGCATAGACAAAAGCCGGAACCAGCGAGCACGGAGCCAACCATCACCCAGTCAGGGGAAAATGCAAAGGGGAGAAAGCAGAAGGAAGGACACACACCAAACTGATAAAGGGGCTTATCACACAGCGGGATCACGGACATAGGAGTGTGGGTTTCACATTATTCCACATACATTTATGACTCTCTTTTAAAAGAGTGAGGTCTATCCTCAAGTGGCACCTGTCAAAAAGGAGCTAATACGCTATGCATGGTGGCATATACGCCTGTAATCCAGCATTCAGGAGACTGAGGCAGGAGGATCGCCAAGAGTTCAAGGTCACCCTGAGATACTTAGTGAGGGTGCTGCTGCCACCAGTTATATCACCACCATTCTAATCACCAGAAAGGATGGAAACTGTGGACCTGTGCCTGACTGTGTACTTCTCAGTGCGCCCCACCCCCAATTCTTCACTCTGTCACTCAGTCATGCAGTGCTCCCAGGGCTCGCAGTGCTCCCAGGGCTCTCTGTCCTCTCTCACCACCACTCTGCTCAGCTGCTTCTCACTTAATTCCCAGATTTCCTGGAGCTTCCTGGGTGCTCTGCCTGAATCCGGCTTTCCCCTCTAGATCACACGACATACGGCCTCCACAGTAGTACTCCTCTTGTAATCATTTTGCTGTCTTGCTTGAAAACTTTCACTGGCTCTCTGGACGTGTCTCACTTTCAAACCCCTAAAGTTGATATTCAAGTCAAGAATTCAAGACAATATCCCTGATGGCTTCCTGACCAATTCTGCCCAGGCGGACCTGCCTATCAAATCCCATTCCCACCTGGCCTGGCCTGGGTCCCCTGTGTTTCCTCTACTTGACAACTGGAGCCTCTCTGAGCACCGCGGAAGGTTTGATTTGACCCAGGAAGCCTTCCCTAACCTTCGCACCTTGTGATTCTACATGCTGAAGGATGATAGCACAAAAAGCCCGTGTCCTCTCCTAGCCCTTACTACACACCAGCTCCCTTTCCAGGCTTTTCTCCTGCCTGCTCTATTATTTTCACCTTCTAGAAAAAACATTATCCTCCTATAGCTCCTAAATGTACTTAGCCCTGGTAGGCTGGTATAAACTTGATGCTACATATAGAAAGCAAGGGACAAAGATGATTTCTGGACATAATTGAGGCACTAATACTAGTAACAGCTAATATTCATATATAGGTGTAGTGCTAATACAAATGTCACAGGCATGCACTCTTCTAACTCTCAACAATCCTATGAAATGGTAAATCCTCATTTCACAGATGTGCAAACTCAGTCAGAGAGCTAAATAACTTTCGAACATACAAACCTAAGAAAAGATACATCTGGGTTAAAAGCCAGACTGTGAAATTCCAGACTCTAATCAGGAGCAGTGCTAGAGATCGAGCCAGGACCTTGCTGTACAAGCACTCCAACCCTGAGCTATACCCCCAAGCCTAGGACCTACTTGCACCTACCCTATTATATCATCACTAAGGAAATAAGTTGTGAAAAAGGTGGAGCGAAAATGGAAGAGTGAGGGTTAAACAAAGGTGTTATGGAGCTAAGTAAAAATAGGTAAGGAAAAAGGGAGAGGGAAAGGGGCACAGGGGCACAAAAGAGAAAGGACCAAGGAAAGTTCAGAGAGAAAAAAGTAAAAGAAAGTCAGCCAACATGAACTGCAGAGAGGACAGCCCAGGAAGTCACTGAAGAAAAGGCTGTCTTGTCAGGCGGAATGCAGAGTACAAATGAGGAAAGGTGATTCTTACAGGACTGTGATGGTGTCCTTGTAGGCATCAGGCTCTAGCACAGGCACTTGGTGCAGCCTCTGCTCTGGGCTGAGACCAGTGCATGACAGGGTCTCATTTTTGCAAGTACAGAGCTCACATATGTTGACAGCACTGGTGGAATATGGCTCCGTTGACTCAATTAAAGCCTTTTCTGGGGTGTAAGTTGTCAAATCCTGATTAATGGTATGTTTCACATCTGAAGGTTCAAACGTGATAGAAGTCAGGCTTGGATGCTGAGTTTGTACCTCGTCTAGATGTGCAAGTGTCAGCTCAGGGAGTGTTGAAGAAGGGGCGGCCTCCTTCTGTGGGGTCACAGAAGGTTGATCTTCTGTAGTGAGATTTGGACTTACAGTAAACCCCACCTGCAATGGTGACACTGTGGTACTGGGTGACGTTGGATGCTGAGTTGAGTCCTGACCTGGCGTTGGAACTGCTGTCTCGTGCAGCACTGAGAGCTGAACGGCAGCTTCCTCAGGAGGCTCTTGAGCCTGAGCAAAGCTCAGCTGCAGCCTTGGAGACAGTTCCTTGGGGACTCGAGGCTTTGCCTTCTTGGGGGTCTCAGGTGGCAGACCTGGGGACTCCTGTTGAGTTGCAGCAGAATCTAACCCCGTTGGCTCATCTGGACTCTGAGCAATGATTTCTTCTTGCTCGGCTGGAGATGATTCAAATTTTTCAGGGAACTCCATAGGTGTGGAAGCCAGATCAGTCTGGACTGCAGAAAGTTCGACTCGTCCATTGGGAACTGTGGACAGAGCAGGGTCTTCCTGCCGGGCAGCACAAGGCTCCACCTGCAGAGTGGGCTTTGCCATTGTATTAAACTCCCGGTTCACCTGGGCAACTGTGGTTTTGGGCAACACTGAATGCTGATTTTTGGATACAGGTAAAAATGTCAAGCTACCTGCTAATGGGTCTGGAGGCTGAGCTGAGAGCTCTGGCTGGAGGTGAGAAAGTATGACTCCCTCAGCAGGTTTGGTGAGCACAGCAGAGCTCTCCTGCCAGCCTAAAGAATATTTAGGCAGGGCTGGGACCCCTTGATTGGCTGCAGAATGGTCACTGATTACAGTAGGGTTTCGCTGAGGAGTTGTAACCCCTTGCCCAGCCTCCCAAGGTACAAGTTGCTCAGGAGAAAGAGAGGGCAAATTGAGAGCCAAGTGCTGGGCCAAAGCCTCAAACTCATTGATAGGCTCTGTGGTTGTGGTAAGTTCCACATCTGCAGGCTTAAATCCAAGAGTTGGCAACTTATATTGGAGACCAAGAAGTTCAAGTACTGTTTTGTAATGTGGTGGAGTGTTAGCCACGCTCTGCAGTGGCAACCTGGGAGCTTGAGCTGCTTCCTCCACTGGAGGTTTCTGTCCATCAGCGGGCTTTGTAGGCTCTGCAGGGGCTTCAGGCTGGTGTTCTGCGGGCTCAACTTGGCCCTGTTTCCAAGCAAGTCCCGTTATCACAGGAAAACCTAGAGGTGCAGATGGGGCCTCCTCTTGGGAGGGAGATGGCTTCACTTCCTCAGGAGTCTCTGAAGACTGCCATGGGGACTGCTGCTGCCTGGGCATTGTCACAGCCTCCTCATCTGTCTCTGCAGTTGCCACATCCCCCACACCCACAGGTTTGGAATTTGGCAGATCCAGGACTTTCCCTGCTACATGGGGATGGAACATTGAGGGAACACTGATGTCCTGATGCTGTGGTAGCTGACCTAGGTCCTCCTCAGGAGAAAGACTATACTGACTTAGGGCTTCCTGCTGGGTTAAAGAAGGTTCAGCTTCCTCAGGGGGCTGTGAGGCAGGATCCAGGGCTTCTCCCTGAGGCAGAGAGGATTGGATTCCGGGAAGCTCTGGGTTTTGAGTTTGGACCTCCAGCTGGGATAGCCATGATTCTTTGGGCTCATGAAGCTGTGAAGGCTCCTCCATGGTCTCCTGATATCCCAGGTTTAGACTCTCATGGTCAGCTCTGTCTATACTTGGATTTACATTATCATCCTTCGAGGTTTGTGTCTGAAACACAGGCTTTGTTGATTGATATGAATTTCCAACAGCCAAGTTCACAAGTTGCCAGAGCTGAGCTGGATCCTTCAGTTTCAGGGGAGAAACAAACTGTGATACTGTTGAACTCTTACTCCCTACAGCTGGAATTAGTAGAAGTGACTGGTGGTCTTCAGCCTGCTCTGGAGCAGAGTTCTGGATCTCACTTTTGAGCTGAGGCAAAGTTATATCTTGATTCTCATCCCCATCTTGTACTAAAACCACCTCTGGAAGTCCCTCTTGCCCGGTAAGCTGGTCATGCAGAGGCTGATGTGAAGCCGTAAACTTATCTGATAACAGGTCTCCAGTCGACTCCTGAGGTGGAAGCCACGTCTTCGTGGGCACAGAGGCCCCCAGGTACTCAAATCCTTCTGGCTCTGCTAAGCCAGTGAGGCCATGGATTGATTCTGGTGGGAGTTTAGACCTGTAGGGGAAAAACAAAAAATTTGGCCCCAGGGCCTTAGAGTTCAGCTTGACTGGGTATTGGGCCCACTCTGCCAGGCTCAGTAGCCAAAGCTGTGGCCACATGTGGAGCCATGAAGACCAGAAGTGCAGCATAGATATAATTCTTATCCCAAGACTTAGTAGACAAGAGCTAGACCACTAACGTTCCAGCAAAACATCTGCTGAAACCTTTCTGCTAGCACATCCTGCGAGTGCTTCAGTAACCTTGTACATTCTACCCTCCCCCATTTGTGACATCATTGTTGAAGAACCTTTATTAGGTTCTGGCCCACATGGGCTTATGATGGCCCCAGGGAACCTATTGTTACAGTGCTAGAGCCCACTCCAGCAGAGGTGATTTAACAGCTTTTGGCAGGGCCACCTTCCCATAGTGAGGCAGGGTACAGATTTCAGACCTGGATACTCCAATGCCTTTGTCGTGGCAAAGTGGGACAGTTCAGTGCTATGGTCAAGTGTTACAGCTCAGTGTCACAGCCAAGTGCCACAGCTAAGGTGTTACAACTCACTGTTACAGCTCTGAGTTGCAGCTATGGAAATTTTAAGACTTAAAATCTGGTGGTCACTAAAAGAGGTGGAAAGAAACCTTTACCATGCAGGAAGGCTTGGAGGAGTTTGTACGCAAAGTCTGAGACTTCTACTAGAAATGAGATCCTCCTTATAGAGGGAGCTACAGGGTAGTTGAGGATGCTCAGGAAAGCAGAGGGTTGGAGTTATAGGACATTCCTGACATATATACCCTGTAAACATGCACACTGAAGCAGAGGGGTGGAGTTACAGAACATTCTGGCAATGGGGTGGAGCTTAATAGCATTCTTGTAAAGGGCAGAGCTTAACAGAACATTTCTGAAAGGCTTAATGGGCCAGCATGCTCAGAGAAGCACAGGGCAGAGTTACAGAACATTCTTGTGCAGGACAGAGCTAACAGAATGCTCCTGAGAGACTAGAGCTAACAGAACATCCCTAAGAGGGTCATGTAAGTTAAACAGTTACAAAACATTTTAATATATTGGGCAGGAGCCCAGCAGCACAAACTGTTGTATTTCCAAAACAAAATCTTAGTGGGGGCGGATTTAGCTCAGTGGTTCCAGTGCCTGCCTTGCAAGTGCAAGGGCCCGGGCTTGACACCTGGTAACCACATACAACAACAATGCCGGGCATGGAGACTCACACCCACCAGCAATCAGAACCACATACCGCAATGCTGGGCATGGTGGCTCACGCCTGTAATGCCAGTACTCGGGAAGCAGAGGCAGGAGGATTGCTGAGTTCAGGGCTGAGCTCAGGCCCAACCTGAACTACAAAAGCAAGATCTTGTCTAAAAAACAAACAAACAAACAAAAAACCTTGGGGGTGGGGAATGGAGACAAAGCAAAAGGCCTATCTTATTGTATAGTATTTCTCTGTACTCTTCAGCAGCCAATTGGGTGGGGCAGAACAGAGCTTCCTATGGAAGTCACAGGGCTACGCTTTGGGATACTTACAAGTATAACCTGGCCTGGCAGTCTCAACTTTTCCTGCTGCAAGCTACAATCGCAGAGAAATTCTTCCTTCTCTTGGATATACAGCTTCCAAGAAAAGCAACTGACCTACAAAATGATGACGTTATAACAGTAGGCTGGAGAATAAAATATATAGTGATTATTTATTCTATAACATTGTCATTTGCCCTCAATTCTCAGTGTCTGGTTCCTTGTTTGATAATTCATTCCCCTCTGTAGGCTGGGGCTGCATACACTCTGCGATGCCACATTTCTGCAGATGGGCTTTTGGAGGTGGGAAACTGGATCTAAGAGAAAGGGTTTGAATCAGAGGAGCCATCTTTACAATAGCATGTGAGAACTCTCCTCCTCCTAACAGGGTTTAGCACACTCATTCACACAGACATAACAATGTCATTTCTCACAGCACATGTAGAGAAGACACTTAGTGTATTAAAGTCTGTAGGTTAAATAATTTTATTGAAATACTATAAACCGACTGTCTTCACAGACCTTCTTCATCTGTTTTGTTGCTCATTTTTTCCCTGGCACCGCCCTAGCAAGTGAAGCTCAAAAAGAGGCTTCACTCACGCTCTGATCCCTTCTGCCCTGCATGCAGCTGGGCACACTAATGGTTTTTAATGGAACTGATTCTAAAAGTCACCTCATTTAGAGGTGGATTTGATGTTAAAATAGGATTTCTGAAATCAAGGCTGACTTCCTCTTTCCACACTGCACAAGAAGTTAGAGTCCTTAAAGTTTGAAGCTGTCTTAACTGTTTTTTACTCAAATTCAACTACAGCCTTTCTTTTACACAGAAAAAAAGCTTCAAATGTTTTCCTAGAAGATAACACATCTCCTCTACCTTTTCAAAACAAACATGTCTCAATTTTTAAACAAAAATCCCCAAATTAAGAGCCAGTGCCATGAAACACATTTTTTGCATTTTTTTTCCTAACATAGTAATTTTTCTTTTGGAAACTATTTTGGCAAATTAATCCCTGGTTAAAGATATCATACAAGTGAGTCACAGAAAGGTTTTCTGGGAAAATATTCTACTCAAGTTGCAGGGAGGTGCTGACACCTCGGTCATACACCACATTGGGAAGGCTGAAGAGTGCTCAGGGCTACAGCACAATTACACTTCAGGCCATCTTCACTGGACCCAGAAATCCTGTTTGCGGGGGAGGGGGGGAGTCTAAAGGACCTGTGGTTAAGCAGCCTGACTTCCCTCAGTCCCCGAGAGGACTCCCAGCTCTTCCCTCAGGTCCACAACTGTAGGAAGATCTAAGAGATCTCCATTCTACTCACCAAACCTCAAAAGAGGGAGGACCCAGGGCCAAGAGTCGGACTTTGGGAAAACATGCCAGAAACAGACACCCTGTGGTCAGAAGCCAGCTCAGATTTCCATACTTTCTCAGTCATATCTGCAGCTTCCCAAGGCCTGCTGGGTTTTGGTGGTGGTGGTGGTGGTGGTGGTGGTGTTTGTTTTCTTGGTACTGACTACTGAATGAGGGCATCTCACACGCTAACAAGCGCACCACATGCAAGCTGCATCCCTGGCCCGTTTTATTCGTTACTGCTGCTTGTATTGGATCCCGGCTACACTGTCGCCTGAGCCCTCATGCTTTCCTCTCCACATACTTGAATTTAATCCAAAGTTCCTCCCCACTTCTGCCATCTCCTCGCTAGGTCTGTATTCCACTGCTGTTTTACCACTTTCTGAAATAAACAGGCATCAACTCAGACTTTTCTTGTTATAGAACTTGGCACATTCAATGGCAGCACCTAACTCTGACGCATTCCTTTGATTTCTAAAAGCTGAAATAAAAGAACATTTTCTTAGAAATAGCCTCATCTCACACTTCAACTTTAACATAATTATTTGTTCAAAAATATGTATAAAGTAACAACTTTTTACGTTTGGTTCAGTAAACTTTGTGATCTTAGAAATAGGAACTAAGGAATGACAGAAATTTGGAAACAAAAATGTTCAAATGATTGAATAGTAAGACATTATGTGGGCTTTAGGTGAGTTCAAATCTAGGCTCGAGGCCACTGGACAAATATATACTTCATATTAGAAGCAAGGGACAATTTTTTACTCTGTAAGAACCAAAATGTCACTAGCTGCAATGAGTGAAGCTTCAAAGAAAGTATTGGCAGAAACCAGCCCACGCACTTACAAACAATATAGTTGTCCTCAAAGAAAAGTAAAATTGTAACGCTTTGGGATGAAGGGGTTTTGAGTTAATACAAGGGATACCGTAGGTTACTACGAAAAAGTAAACTACCAATTTAATTTGTTCTTAGAAGTTATTTCTGAGATAGCCAGGGATTTAGCTTGGTGATTCTAGCACATGTGTCACAAGTGCAAGGTCCCCAGTTGGATCCTCAGTACCAAGAAAATAAAAAGTTATTACTCAGAGTTTCTGGAAATTCCAACCAATGACCGCAGAAGTCAAACTTTCACTGGAAGTTTGTCCATGGTGGACGGCTGAGACCAGTAAGAACTACCTTTTACAAGCAAATCAGGGTCTCTGATATTCCAGCTATGATTTCCCAGGGTCTAAGCCTCCAGGTCTGTGCAGCAGGAGAGCAATTCTGCTCAAGGACTCTGCTCATCAAGTTTCCCTTCAGCACAGCCTGTAACATTCACCTCACTGTGAAACTCAACAGGGAACTCAATGCCATTCAGTGTAATGACCCCAGCCTATGCATCAGGGTGAGATCACACACTGAGAAAGGCTTGGCGATGGCGCAGCCAATACGGCCTCTACCTGCACATCAGCCGTAGGAGCCTCCACTACTCCACTCCACTCAACAGCCCTGCCTCACTGACACCTCGAAGGCTGAAGGCCACGGATCCTAGAAAAACTCAGGATTAACTGACAGATCCTTTCTACATATTTCTAGCTGATTCTTTTCCTGCTTACGCTCTTATATGAGTCAAAAAAGGAATGAAGGTTGACAAGAGTATGAAACTCTGTTTCTGTGGTACTGGGTATCGAACCCAATACCTCAGCACTAAGCTACATCTCCAGCCCCTTTTTTATTTTTACTTTTGAGATACAGTCTCCCCTAAATCACTAAGTTGCACAGGCTGGGTTCAAACTTGTGGTCCTCCTGCTCCATTCTCCCCAAGTGCTGGGATTACAGGTGTGCAGCCCTAGGCCACACTTATGGAGCTCATTAGAGATGTCTGCCCTGAGATAAGTGAAGACTACAAGAGCTCTGAATTTGAAGAACTATTTTAACATGAAGCAATTTATTTTTCTGGATTTCAGTTTGGGCTTGACTTGGTTTTGTTCTAGCAATTGAATATAAGACTTTTACACTGAATTACACCCCCAGCTATTTTTTTTTTTTAATTTGAAAAAGGTTCTTGCTACATTGCCCAGATTGACCCTCCTGCCTCAGATTTCCACAGTGCTGGGATTATAGGTATGAGTCACCCTACCCAGATATAAAGCAAGTTCTTAATCAAAAATTGGAGAAATATTCTAGACAATTGAAAGTCTAGGGCTTAGACGCTGAGGCAGGAGGATCACTTTGAGTCTGGGGCCAGCCTAGAAGTACATAAGGATATCCTATCTTAGGGCCTTGCGCTTCCAAGACAGGCACTGGAATCATTGAGCTAACCCCCCCCCCAACCCCCCAGGCCCTTTCAGGAGAGATTTGCCAGGCCATACCTCTTGCCTGGAGTCCTCTCCTGTACGGTAATATTGGTTAGGGTCAACGACTCTTGGTTCCCCTCTAGGTGGAGTCTTCGAAGCAAGAGGAGGCATTAAGGAAGGTTGCCAGGCTTTCTGGTGGTTTGGGGGAGGAATTTTCTCCATCTCTTCCTCCACCTTGGCCCCGGCTCACTTGTGAAGCCTAGGCTGGTCACCAAACGGGTCCAACCTTCAGCCACTAGCTGTGGGAAGCTTTCAAAGGTGTCGACTTCACTACGTATGCGCTTTAGGTTCCAGCAGTCTGCGCCTGCGCAGGGCAGGCCCGCGCTTTTTTTTTTTTTTTTTTTTTAAGGTTTTTTGAGACAGGGTCTCGCTTTGTGGTTCAGGCTGGCCCTGAGCTCAGCCTCAAACTCAAATCACAGCAATTCTCCTGCCTCTGCCTCCTGAGTGCTGGGATGACAGGTGTGAGCCACCATTCCCGGCACTGTGGTATGTGGTACTGATTGCTGCTGGGCGTGAGTCTCCACACCCAGTATTGTTATGTAGTTACCGGGGATCAAACCCAGGCCCTTGCGCTTGTAAGACAGGCGCCGCAACCACTGAGCTGTATCCCCGGCCCCAGGCCCGCGCTTTTTAAAAAGGGGCACCAAGTGCACCTGAACCCATAGAAAGAGCAAATACAGTGAACTGCAGCAAGTGCCTGTTATCTCCAGGCCAAAATCCACCCCTTTGTCACGACCTGTGCCAATAGCATCCAGACAGAAGGACTCAGCGAAAATAGGCTGAGCAGGGTGTTTTGATGAAATAAGAAAAGAACAGACAAAACTAAAAGAAGAGCTTATTGATGTGATGGGGCGGGAACTGAGAAAGTCAAAGATAACACACAACAGCAAGAGAGAGAGAGAGAGCTTAAATCAGTGAAGATAATGAACAAACAGCAACCTTCAGCAGCTCTCTCTGATTTTGTGACTGTGAGAAGGAAATGGAGACAAGCAGTCAGAAGGAGGTAACTAGAATCTTCGAAGCCTTCAGACATTGCAACTCTTTGATCCTGTCTCTCCTACTGACTGCGGGTAAGTAAAGCAACTGACATCTTTACCACAGTGTTTATGCTCATAGTTTCCTTTTTCCTACCAGCCTGAATTATTATGACTTTAAAGGAAACTGGAAAATTCGAGAGCCCAACCACACAGTGTAGAGTCAAAGTTCTTTTTACTACAGAAAAGTTTTTCCATGTGCTTGATATGTACTAAGACAAACAATGGTCTTTGTACTTTTTTGCATCAAGAGAGTTTTTTTAATTTCTCCCTCCTTGAGTTTGTTGACGTATTTGAACTGGAAAGAACGAAAGGCTTTTAAAAATACCTTGCTAGGTCCACGGATGGTCTAATTTGGTTTACAAATGTGTCTTTGGACACCTGTGAGAGAAATGTTTTACCATTTTGTTTACATTTCTATACCTCTGCTTGCTTCTCACAGTCATGTGATTTGTATGGAGCACAATATATTGTACCTACTAAGGGACTCGCACACACATTACATGCACATAGTTTTACTCTATGAGAGATTTTCCTGTGCAGATTAAGATTTGGAACCCAGATGAAAGTTTTCTCTTTGCTAACACTTTCTTTGATGTAACTTCTTCCATGTAACTTCTCAGATTTCACTCTCCCTGAAGCTCTATAGCAGACAGGAATAGGTAGGGGCACTCTGGCTTCCCACAAGGAAAGGTGAAGGTGTCCTGAACTACGGCCTGCGCCCCATAGTCCTGGTCCTGTTTGGTGAACTGTCAAATAAATGGCTGTTCTAGAATCTTCTGGGCTGTCAGTAATTTTGTGGTGTTGCTCTTTTTATGTATTTGTTTCATTTTGTGGCTTTTCTGACTATTGTAAGTGATAGTTGTATGTCTCTTTGTCAGGCCCCGTTCTGAGCTCTCCTAGCTTCCGGTTACATTTCCTATGCTTGTTTGTTTTTAGCAGGCTGTTATCTGTCCAGAGCGTCCTTATTGATAGCTCTTCCTACAGAATACTCTCTACTAATTAGTTTAAAAGCCTTTAACAGACTCGGGCTATTACTTCGATAGTTAAGGTCTAAGCTCTAGGGTCCTACTTTGCAGCTGTCTGAGCAAAGGGTGACTCTGTATCAAGAGAGTCTAGACAGGACTGACAGAGAGACATGCCAGGGGAATGAACCGCCGGGTACTGGCTAGAGATTCGAGAAGAAAACGGACCTATTGACGACGAAATCACAGAATCCAGACGAAGGAATAGCCCCCATCCTGTCTTTGCCATGGCACAGAAGCGGACACGAGCGTTCACAGTTAGAATGATAATCAGACTGTGGCTAACTGCAACAATTAACCCGACTGCAAAGCTCCGGTGCGTATAGCAAAGCCTCCAGGTGCGCCCGAAGAGTTCTGGACATTGGGTAGCAGGTGCGCAGTCTGACTTGTCTTTTGCCCTGAGTCACAGAACAGCTCTCCTGGAGCGGACCTTCCACCGCCCAGCAGCCGCTCGCCACGCCCAGGAAGCGAGGACCAAACACCAGTACAACCCGGACGAAGTGCTTCTGCGTATCTAACTCGACTGGGGCGGGGGCGGGTTGTTGAGCGGAAGTGGCCGCCTGGTGACTGATCTCTGGGCTGGGGCGGTTGGCTCTGCGGGATGCCAAGGGACACAGCGGCGCTTTTCGAGACCCACGGGGCAGAGGAGATCCACAGGCTAGAGCGGCAGGTTCGGGCCGAGATCGAGCACAAAAAGGAGGAGCTGAGGCAGATGGTGGGCGAACGGTACCGCGACCTGATCGAGGCGGCCGACACCATCGGCCAGATGCGCTGCTGCGCCCAGGGGCTGGTGGACGCGGTGAAGGCCACCGACCAGTACTGCGGCCGCCTCCGCCAGGCCGGCTCTGCCGCCGCCCCTTCCCGCCGTCCTCACCTCCGGGAGGGAGCAGCGCCCTCGCCGCGGGCTCCCTGCTCTGGTCGGCCCCGACCGGCCTTCCTGGGGCTGCTGGGCCCTTCGCGACGCATCGTCCACCCTGTCCACTGTCCACCTTTGGGCTGTTGGTAAGGCTGAGAACTCTGGGACTCGAGTTCAGCGTTTTCCAGAGTTGACTATCTCCTGACATTTTCTGGAGAACATATTTCATGTTTACACCTTTCCTCATGTCATTCATTCTTTATCCAGTCTTCTTCTGTGCCACCCCTAGGAATAACCTCACCCTGCCAGGTGGCATCCTAGCCTGTGGGAGTTGGAGGGAGGCACAAGGCCGCAGGCCCTGACCTTTAGGTACCTGAATGTGTTCATGGTAGGGAACTAGCGTTCTTCCAGTTCTGATTGTCCCCTCTTTCCCCGAATGCTAATGATAAGGCCCGACAAGGAAGGATAGGGGAATAAATACAGAGCAGCCGCTGGCCTCCCTAAAGAATGTTGACCTAGGGGTGAGTATGTGAAGGGCATGGAGATCAAACAGGTATATGAAGTATTTGTGCTCAACCTGTGACAACTTACTGTGATAAGGAAGAAGAAATTGCAAAAGTACCTTTAGCTCCAGTATGGAACTTTCTCGTGCTATCTGGGTTGCAGGAAAATCTAGGCCAATGAGTGAGGTGACACGATACAACTATATGTAGAAGGTTGGAAATACTTTGGAAAAATTTGGAGTGTCCGAATCCTCCCCTGAGCTGTGTATGAAGTACATGTACCTGTGCAGAAGCTAGATATGCCTATAATTGGATGTATTTCCTAACTTATGAAAAGGCCAACATGTTATGCCTGATTTTAGAAGTGTGTTGATTTCCATAGTTGTATCTCCAGTTTTTATCAGCCCCTCAAATATGAGTGCCTTCTTTGTTCAATTCACACACACAAAAAAAAAGAAAAAACAGAAGTCCCCTAATTCCAGCAGTAGTTCTACCTACTGATAGAGTCAGGGATGTAAATCCAAGGAAAGATGACAAGAAATATAGAGTAAAGTAGAATAGCTGCAGGAAATATTTTACAATTAATGATTAATTCCCAAAATAGCTATCTATTTTTCTATATGAATTACGAAAGAAGTTACTTTCAGTTTGGGTCTTCTGAGTGGAACCATTAAGAATAGATGAGATTTGGAGTATGGCTGTTTTAGTTGGTTTGTTTTGTTATATTTAAAAAATTCTGAGATTAGATAGTTCATCAAGCTTTTTAAATCATAATCGTGGGGTCTGGGAAGTCCCAAGATCCAGGCAATGGCATTTGGTATGTGAGGAGGGCCTTCCTACTGGATTATCACATGGTAGAAAGGGGGCCATAAAAAGGCCTAACCTAGATCCCACCCGCCATTTTACAAGGCAGTAATCCTTCCATTGAGAAGACAGGTCAAGGGTAGATGAAGACGCAGATGAGTGTCTTGAAGACTCCAAAAGGTGAAGATTTTGTGAAGTTAGTGAGGGACAGTTAGGAAGCTCCCAGAAAATAGGACAAAAGTATAAGTTTGAGCATCAGAAAAGAGGATTCTTACTAGGAGAGGGGGCTTCAACAGAATCACTTGCGGGTGGATGTGGTGGCACACACCTCCCAGCACACTAGAAGACTGAAACAACACGCAGGTTTGACTTAGCAAGACCGGGTCTCAAAATGAAAAGGGCAGAGATGCAGCTCACTGTGCAGGTCCTGGGTTCAATTCTCAGTACTTTTAAATTCTCAATATTTTTAAATAGAAATAAGTTAAAAAGAATCATTGATAATCAGGTAGTGAGATGAAGGATTGATGACATCAGACTTCAAATTCTTGCTAAATTGCATTGGATTGGCCTATGCAAGCTTTAAAATCTGAAAACATCACAGCCTCCCCCTGGGCCTGCAGAACACTGACCTTGCTTTTGTTGGCTTTTCTTTGTTAAGCCTTTCCTGGAAATTGTCAGAATGCATCCTGGATAAGTCACAAAGAATGGCTGCCCAGATCAAGCTCCTATTAGAATTCCTGAGAACATCTGGAGCTCCATGGAAGCCTCTCAATATCTCCATGCCACACAGCTCTACCTGCTGTGCTACCACCTTCGCAGCCTGCTCAACTTGGTTTCTTCAGGTTCCCAGTAGAAGCTAATCCTCTATAGATTTCTTATGCTCATCCAGCAGGTGGCAGCAGCCAGCCACTTCCGGTAAGTGGATTCACAGAAAAACCTCTGGTGATAGCTAGTCCGCACCACTGCAGTTTTATGGAATCTATCTTCTTGATATACCCAGGCTTTTCACTCAAGATGTTAAAAATTCCCTGCTGATCTTTGCTTTCATCTTTGTAGATCAGCCATTCTACACTAAAGCAAGATTCCGCATAAATACCCAGCTGTATCTGACCGAGCTGTGGCAGATGCCATCAGATCCATAATGCTTTCAGAGGAGAATTCTCATCACCATATCCTCACAGACCTTCTGATGACCAGGAAAGCAACAGACCCTTCTCAGCCAGTCTAACCATGGTGGGTGTGGCTTCTTTCCAAAATATAATCCTTAAAAAAGCATAGCATGGAGCAGGGTGAGTAGAGGACTCTGTGTCTAACTTTACTAATGAAAGTTATTTAAAGAGGATAATTTCTTCTCACAGGTTCTGGCATCAAGACCCAGTTTTGCTCATTAGTGGAATTGCTGACCACAACTATGAACCAAGCACATGTCCTTTTCTGTACTTTACTGGAAATGGTGCTTCAGGTACATCTCTGCCATGAGGCCTGCTATTGTCTACTCTGAAGACCATTATAAACCACTGTCCTACTGGTAAGCACTTTTATTTTTCAGTTACATGTAAAATTTATTATTTATTTTTCTTCTTTTACCGTTTTATTAGGTGCTTTTGTTAGTGCATGTTTGCAGTAATGATTACATTCATTGTGGGCAGTTTGTACACATATGTAATGTATCTTAATGGGTTAGTCTGTCTCCTTCCTCTGTCTCTTCCTGCTATTTCCAGCTCTTGATCTCTGTCTTACTTTTCTTGTTGCTAAGACAAAATACCCAACATCCATGAGTTAAAGGAGCAAAAGTTTATTTCAGCTCAGTTTGTAGAAGTTTCAGTCCATAGTCAGCTAGATGCAAGGCAGGGCAGCATGCTAGAGTCCATGGCAGGGTAGGCAGAAGGCAGCAGGCAGTGAAGCAATCTGGACTTTATCCTACCTAAACTCCAAGCCTACTGGACAGTGCCACCCACATTATCCAGAGTGGGCTTTCCAACTATCCACACTCAGAACTCTGCTAAACCCATTTATCACACATCCTAATGCAACACCATACATTCATGATCCAGCCACCTCCCAAAAACCCCACATATAAACACATGAGGTTTTGGGAACAAAACTACATACAAGCTATAACAACCCCCATTTGCTAAAGCTCTATTTCCACTTTTTTCTTTGATTCTTTTTTTTTGTAATCCTTTCTCCCTTCCTTCCCTGCACCTTCCTTCTTATTTACCTCACCATCAGAAAAAAAACTCCCTGAGGCAGGATTTTACCTCAGTGGCACCATGCCTGCCTCCAAGCACAAAGTCCTATGTTCAATCCCTGGTACAAAAAAAAAATTCTCCATACTTCCTATTATCCATCCTTTATTTTGCTCTTTATTCATATTTTGTGTTTTTCAGATAAGACAAACCATATGACATTTAAAATTGTGTCAGATTTATTTCAATTAGCCTTAGGGAGCATCCGTTTGCCTACAAATGACTTGAGTTTATTCTTCTTTATAATATTATAATACTCCATTGCATATAAATACATTTTCTTTGTCCATTGAGCTGTTGATGGACATATAGGCTGTTTCTAGTACTTAGCTATAAACATGGGCATGGAGGTATCAAAATATGATATCTTTAACTCTTTTAGGAAGATTCCTAGAAGAGGAATAGTTGGGTCATATGAAATTTCTATTTTTAGGTTTCTGAGGAATCTCCCTCATGATTGTAGGACTTTAAATTTCCACCAATAATGGGGAAGGGTTCCTTTTTCACCACACCTTTGCCAGAGTTTGTTATTATTTGATTTCTTAATTATAGCCATTCTTTTTAGAGTAAGATGAAATCTCAGTGTTGTTTAAATGTGCATTGCTCAAACGGCCAGTAATGTCATATTAGTTATCTGTACTTCTTCTTATAAGTATTAATTTCAGATGCCCACTTTGTGCTTAGGTCTTTTATGTTCAGATGTCTAGTTTTGAGTTTTTTGTATATTCCAGATGTTAGTCCTCTGTGTGAGGAATGATTGGCTGATTTTTTTCCCATTCTGTAGGTTGTCTTTTCACTTTGTTGGTTGTTTTCTTTGTTATGTAGAAGGTTTTTAATTTGATATGATTCCATTTATTGATTCTAAGTATTATTTCTTGTGCCAGTGCCAAAAAGTCCTTGCATACCCTTATGTGTTAAAGAATTGTACTTATTTTATCTTCTAACAGATTACTTCTGTTTTAACATTTAGATCTTTCATCCCTTTTATTTTCACTCAGTATACAATGAGATCTATAGGTCTAGACTCAGTTTTTTGCCTATACATATCCAGTCTTTCCAGCGCAATTTATTAAAGAGGCTGTCTTTGCTCCATCGTATGTTTTTGGACCCACTGTTGAAAATCATAGTTGAATGTGTCAGGGCTTGTTCCTGCTTCCCTTTTCTCTGTCATTGATCCATATTTCTGTTATTGTTCCAGGACCTTGCTGTTTTTGTCATTGTTGCTTTGTAATATAACTTCAAATCTGGAATTGTAATGCCTCTTGCTTTGCAGTTGTTACCCAGAATTGCTTTTGCTCTTCTGGGTTTCTTCTACTTCCATATGAATTTTTGGATTATTTTCTGTAGATCTATTGGTATTTTTATTGGGATTGTATTACATCTATATATGAGTTTTGGAAGTATAGCCATTTCAACTATATTAGTTCTGCCTATGTACAAAC